>JABYQK010000099.1:0-143152 GCA_022606075.1 Fomitopsis betulina
AATGTTGGTATAGGGCAAGTCAGCCCAGAACAGCTTTTTCATGTTACCGCTGATGTCCTGCTCCATGCAGCTCACATCAGCAGCTGCAGTGTTATGGCTCGGCCTGAAGGCTTCTGAGATGGCTTGTGCTTGTGCAGTCCTTTCTGATGTACGAGGCTGGGCCGGTACGGGGTCCACCAGTTTGTCGGCGGGACAATCACATTTGGGGCACGTCCCATACTTTGTGTTGAACTTCTACTATTTCATATGTTATATAATCAGGCTCTCCTGATAAGGACTTATCTTATGTTCTGCTACGCTACTATATATAGATTACATTCCTTTTCTTCTTATAGATAGTTGATTATACCAAGTTCCATTCGCATTCCACTCGGTATCCACTCGGTATCCATTCGGACTCCATTCGGTACTCCATTCGGACTCCATTCGGTACTCCATTCGGTATGGAACTCCACTCCCTTGTCATATGATATTGACAGTTATCTATAGTTCCGTTTACCGTCTTACTAACACTTATTCATGAAGCTTACGATGATGACTCACGACTCAGACATCATCTGATAGGTATACTGTACGATCAGATAATGTCTTCCTCTGTGTATATATACTGGGCTCAGATGCCCTCTAATGTAATTGTTCCTTCCTCTGCTCTCCCGTGTGCCTAACGGGTTCCCTCAGCAGTTCCCCTCACAGGTTCGTTATCTGCCCACAGCCACTTCCATTTCACTCCTTTCAACAGGTTATGAGCCCTGCGCTACACATGCAACCTAGTTGTTTTATCCCTGCAGGATCTTCAAGACTATGCTCCTAGGAGTAAGTGTAGCAGTTTTGCTAGTCTTATCAGAGACTTAGCGTTTGACGACCTGAAGTGCCAAAAGCACTGAAGGATCGGATTTCCAGTGGGCCTTCGCGCCGTTTGCAAAAAGTTTATCCTCCAACGAGACCTGAGAGAAAGGTCCGTTGACGCCGACTCTACCTCATCAATCTCTAACGTTTTTGTGATTCCAGTCGCACCCGCTCCCCGCTCCTGTCCGCTCAAACCCCGCCACCCAGCCTCGTTCACTTGCTGAACACTTTCCAGCCCGCTCCTCGCCCGCTCCCTGACTTCAAGAAGAAGTCAACGAAGAAGTCGTGGGATTCTCGAGAAGAAGGTTAGCGCCACCATCGAGCGCTACCAAGCGATCTTCGACAAGAAGTACCTCTTCGAGTCGCTTCTCGGAGACTCCCAGCGCGCACTCCACCGCTTCGCTGACCAGCTCAACTGGGTCAGCGACAACTTCGACAAGGCCAATCAGTGGTCTAAGCAGCAGCGAGACAGCATCTCGTGGGCTTGTCCTGCGTCGGCACGTCGAATTCTCGACGCCGCAGGAGCTCGTCAAGCGGTACAGAAAGGTCACAAGGACCTAACGAGCATAGCCAACGGGGGCTATTTGGACTGGATCGTTTTGTAGACAGGTCGGCGTACCTAGCTTTTTATTGCATATCACTGGAATATATATAAGTCAAGCATCACATTGTGGCTTCGTCTGAGCATCGCTAGACGAGAATTTGAAGCAAGCAACAGCAGAATCAGCAGAAGAAACTCCATTCGACTGCAGAGGTCTTCACATTCGACGTCACAGAACAAGACTATCATCACGCCTGAAGAAACTGATAGTTTGGCCGTGTGAAGAACAGTCTGTAAGAATAGGTGGTCGGTCCATACAAAGGCACAGACTGGGGTATCCCAGTTGACACTGGCAAGAAGACAATTCTTATTCTGTTTGCTTCACAAGCTTCTTTGAGGGTTCTGAACCTGAACCGCAACATCTTGCTTCATCCCAGAGTACGGGTCTCCATCTATCCCCGGCTCTAGAGTTCTCCTACTCCTGAAGTTTCTCCAGTAAACCTATCTCCATCGTTTGTTCCTACTACTTTACCGTCAGATCTATCGAATCTCTTCGAAGAAGACGACGTAGAGGAACTTACTAGCACCGTCTCAAGAAGAAGCAGAGGAATCAAGTCTATCGTCTGACCTCGCTTTTGTTCTTGAAAGTTTACCACCGCCCTCCGTTTCTGAAGAAGTCTCAGACTTCTTCGAATTTCATATTCTCACGCCACATGTCGGACATGAAGGCTGACAGTATCCCTGTCCTAAAAAGTCTTCGGACTACAAGGTGTGGTCGAGCCAGATGCTCGGCTACCTAACGTTTATCGAGGCCGATGACGCCCTCCAAGCTGGTGACCTCAAGGCAGACTACAAGAAGGCGAACGCCCGAGCTAAGGGTGTGATCCTCATGCGCACGGACAACAGTTTCCACCACCTCTCTATGAGAAGTGAGGTGAGAGGTCATGAAATCGGCAAAGGACATGTGGGCTCTCAAGTCGCATTTTGGTACCCGGACGCAGCATACGTTTGGTCGCAGTTCTCGGCTCTCATCAAGTCGAGAGAAATGGACGACAACAAGCCGATGCAGGATCAATTTCGAAGATCCAAACCGTACTAAGGACATCGTCAACGGCGGCATTAGTTGGATGAGCCAACTCAGGCTCTCCTCCTGATGTCAAAAATCCCGGAAAGCTACTCGACAATGGTGTCAGCCATCATGGCAACCACCGTTCTCAAGGAGCTGAAGTGAGACCCTCGTGAGCAAAATTCTCTCCGAGGAATCTCTCCGCCGGTCCGGTATGGGACAGTCTGCTTCAAAGACTTCCCAGGTAAAGGTGCATCACGGTCAAGGTCCTTGCTCTCACTGCGGCAAGAAACACGGTTCGGACCAATGCTGGACAAGTACCCACCTTGCGCCCACAGAAGGCCACACAAGGGCAAAGGGAAAGGCAAGGGTGGCAACGGCAAAGGTAAAAAGGCGAACACGGTAGTCGTTCACACTACCACGGACGGTACAAAGGTCACTCAGTCCGGTTCGTCCTCGTCAAACGGTCAAGGTGCTTCGGTGGTGGAGGTCGAGGAGGTTAAGTACACAGCTTGTACGGACCCTTCATGTAGAGTCTGTCCCCCTCGGACTGCTGGTTCATTAGTGCTTCTTCTCTTGTTGTACATAATGGCGCGTCTGCTGACGCTGGATCGCACAATTGAGCTCGTCGTTCTATTGCCCGGTGTGAATAAGACTCATTCGCATCAATTCAAGCGCATTGCATGGCTCATGGATTCAGGTGCAAGTCAGACGGTCGTCAATTCTATGGAATACTTCTGGGATTACAAGCCGTATACGGTTCCCGTCGTTTTTGGTACAGCAGGAAATGCTAAGATAGAAGCACTAGGCTCTGGCACCATCAAAGGTTTAACAACAGTCGGCAGAGCGCATGATGATTACCATATCTAATGTCGCATACATTCCTCAGGCCTCTGGCTGTTTGTTTTCTACTGGTATTGTGGAGAAATCAGGACATACGCTCGTTCAAGGTTCAGGTCAGATGGTCATCTATGACCAACCGTTTAGCATGGCAAAGTTTCTGGCAATGTTGTGATGGAAGCACCGTACAACTTCCTAAACAACTTGTATTTTTCGTTTATGGACGTCCTGGACAGGAAATCGGCAGCACTGCTGTCTACCCCTTTTCGTACCTGGCATCGCCGGATGGGGCATCCGTCCAAGGAAGTTATTCGCCGATTACCTGATCATACCAAGGTGTCGATCCAGTGGGGTTGAGGATCAATCCCTTGTGAAGGTTGTCAATGGGGCAATCTCATCGTGCTCCATTCCCCCGTCTTCCAAACGCGCTACAAAGCCTCTCGAGTTGGTTCACACTGACGAAGATGGTCCTATGCGTACTCAAGCATCAATGGTGGAAGTACTTCATTACGTTCCTGATGACTCGAGTCTTGGACGTGCCTATTACCTGCGTCATAAGTCTGATCGATCCAAGCGTTCGAGGACTTTAAGGCATGGGCTGAGAATGTACTGGTATAAACTCATCAATGTACGCTCGGATCGAGGGGGGGAATATACATCTGACGCTTTCACGGCCCGTCTGAAATCCTATGGATTGTTCATCAAAGACGGTTGCACACTCGCCTCAGCAAAATGGGCGAGCTGAACGCTGGAATCGCACGATCATGGAAAGGCTATGGCAATGCTCATCATGCAGGCCTAAGCCACGGTTTTTGGCACTGTGGTTGAATCTGCTGTCCATATTTACAATCGCCAGCCTATGCGACGCCTTAAGTGGCAATGCCCGATAACTCTCTGGGATGGCACGGTCCCAGATATCTCATACTTCAGAGTATTCGGTTGCAAGGCATTCGTGCATGTGCCAAAGGAACGAAGACAAGGGAAACTCGACAAAAAGGCAATCGAGATGATCTTCGTTGGATATGAGCAAGGCTCCAAGGGCTACAAGTTCTGGGATGCCTCCAGTCGACGGATCGTTGTGTCTCGTGATGTGACCTTCGATGAAGATTCCTTTCCGGCACGTAAGGATTTGGCTAACCCGAAGACTCTGGGTCCGCCATTATTCGATCCTGTAGACTCTGATTCTGAGGATGATGACGAGGAACAGATCGAAATTCCACTTCCTCTACCGGTAGAGAGCGAAGATGTTTATGAGGACATCGACGAACCGGAACCAGTGGGAGAACCTGAGAGAGAGCTCCCTGAACCTGCACAGAACGTCCTCAACCTGTTCAACCTCCTCAGCCAGTATATACTCGCCCTCGTCGAGAGAATGCTGGGAGGAACCCAAACAGGAATAGGGACAACGTTTATGGTGATGAGCCTCCGGCTCGGATCGACCGACGAACTGATACTCATGGAGATCAGCGAGCGGAAGCGTTTATGATTGCAGGCTCTCAAGGAAGCCAATTACTCTGAATCGGTTCCTACCTCGCGTTCAGACGCAAGGAAATCCCCTGAGTGGGACCACTGGCATGCTGCGAAGGCTCTGAAATGAAGTCTCATGAGCAGAACGGCACCTGGATCTTGGTTCCCCGTCCCAAGAACAGGAAGATAGTCAAGAACAGATGGGTGTATGCGCGAAAGCATGATGGTCGGTACAAGGCCCGGTTAGTAGCCAAAGGCTTCACTCAAGTCTGGGGTGAAGACTACCACGAGACATTCTCTCCAGTCGCTCGTTTTGAGTCTTTGAGATATATGTTTGCACATGCTGCACTCGAAGACTGGGAGATGGACTCAATGGATGTAAGACAGCATTCCTCAACGGTGAACTCGAAGAGGAAATCTACATGGAACAACCTGAAGGCTGGGTAGTTCCAGGCAAGGAGGATTGGGTCTGCCTCCTCAAGAAGGCCATCTATGGTCTTAAGCAAGCGTCACGTCAATGGAACGCTAAGATCCACCGAACTCTTCTAAACCAAGGGTTCATACGGACATATTCGGATGCAGGAGTTTACGTTTACTCCAGTAAAACCAACGGTCAAGTCTGCTATGTAGTCCTCTATGTAGACGACTTATTACTCCTTGGAGATTCTAAACCGTTCATTGAACAAATAAAGAATCATCTCAAGAAGGAGTACCAGATGACCGATCTTGGACCAGTAGAGCGTTTCTTAGGACTCAGGATTCGTCGTGATCGTCAAAAGCGACAGATTCTAGTTGATCAATCTGAATACGTTCAGACCGTTTTGGAGAGGTTTCAAATGTCTAACTGCAAACCTGCAAAGACACCTCTACCTGCTGGTTCAGTTTTGGAGAAGAACACGGAAACTGCAACGGATGTGTTCCGTACTGAGTACCAGAGCGTCATTGGTAGCATCATGTATGCTATGCTCGGTACACGGCCTGATCTCGCTTTTTCCATAACGAGACTCGCCAAGTTTGCCTCGAACCCGTCGAAGCATCACATGCGCCTCGCACAATATGTCTTGCGCTACCTAAGGGGAACAAAGGACTATGCGCTTTGTTACGACGGTGATTCCAACTCCGGGTTAATTGCCTATTCAGACTCGGACTGGGCAGAAGATCACGATGATAGGCACTCCACAAGCGGCTTTGTGTTCCTCATGGCCAATTGTGTCGTTTCTTGGGTTTCCAGACGCCAACCCACTGTTTCCCTCTCTTCAACAGAAGCAGAGTAAAGCAGCCTCTGATGCATGTCGTCAAATGGCTTGGCTTAGGAACTTCGGACAGGAGCTTGGTGACAACATGACTGCTCCCACTCCTTTGTGTCTGGACAATCAAGGAAGCATTTTCCTTGCGGTTAATCCTGCCGTGGACCGCCGCACAAAACACATCGAAATACGGTATCACTTCATTCGAGAATTCTACGAGAAGGGTGAAACCGATATCTTCTTTGTTGCGAGCGAAGACCAGCTTGCAGATGCGTTGACCAAGAACGTTCCACTCTCTGGAATTGAGAAACTTCGAACGTCAACTGGCATGGTCATAGCGTCTTGAACAAGTGGGAGTGTTGAACTTCTACCATTTCAGGCGTTATCTTATCAGGCTTGCCTGGTATGGACTTGTATTATGTTCTGCAACGCTACGTACTTACTGTATTGTACTTACTCTCTTTCGCTCTTTATCTTATCTAGGACTCGATTATCTCTCGTCCTATCTCAGTAGATTAGATACCGGACTCCGGGCCTCCGCTCCTTAGCATATGATATTACCGGTTACCTGGAGTTCCGGATTCCATCTTACTAATGATGACTCATGATGACTCGACCATCAGGTGATGGTCTCACACATGTATATATACTGGGCTGGACGCCCTCTAATGTATGTTCCTTCCTCTGCTCTCCCATGTGCCTAACGGGTTCCCTCTAGCAGTTTCCCTCACAGGTTCATTCATCAGCCTCTACAGCCACTCCATTTCACTCCTTTCAACAAAAGGTCTCATCGGGATTGACCCCGTACAGACAGGGCTGAGTGAGTGTGATACTCACCACTTGGGTCTGAAAGGACTTTGAGTCAATGTTCACACGGACTAGGTTTATAGAACACTAGCACTCCAAGTTAATATTACTGATCTATGAGTGAATGCATGTGCTTACCTAGCACTCCAAGAGGATGAGATGGAGTGCTAGGACTACAAGCTACTCTACTTATACCCCTGAGGTTTATGGCAGGGTTCCCACATCAGACAGCTGTCACATGCATGAGGTACTTATGCTATTGGCTATCTACTGATGATGCGAGATGATGTGATCTACCATAACTCCAGTCTCGGGATATGAGTCATGTGCTACAAGAGAAACCCTAGTATGTGGTTATGTCACATGACTAGTCAGAATGCTGTTCCAGGCAAAGTTCTTATTGAGTGCATAGTACAAGTCCATTGTGAAGTGAGATAAAATAGTAAAAATATAGGCAAAAATAGGGCCTAGCTGTGCCTACCACAACACCTCTGTGGTACTGAAAATGTACTGGGAGGTCATGCCAGCCATATGCAAGAGAGAGACGTGTTCTTTGACGTTGTTGACGTGTTTGCACGGGCGGCAAGTTACACATGCATGGAAGTTACCGAAAGTTGTGTGGTCGGGGTAAACCGCCCCATGAGACACAGACTAAGATCAGTCTTGACCTGACCGCCACAGCCGTGCTGACTCACCCTTCCCAAAACGACAACTAATGCCGACCACTCAGAACGTCTCCGAATCTCCTTCTCTCTGAAAACTTTAGCCATTGACTCGTCTGCAGTCGTGACTCAATATAAAATTTACTTTGCTCTAGCTATATATACAACAGACTCTCGAGATGTATGGGAGTGTTCTTCGGAATCCCAAAACAGTCTTATAACATGTCTTTCCCCGTTGCGCGCTCTTACCTTCGTATCGCCACCAGTTGCCTTCTAAGGCCTGCGAGCGCTACAGCCATCGACGCAGCGGGCCCAGCCACCAGAACGACCACGGTCTCGCCGTGTCCGTCTCCCCTGCATTCGCCGTAGGTAGTTCTCTTCGTTCGCCCAATCGCCCCCGACGACTCTGTCCAAGGTTGTATCAGTCTTATCTTCTGTGGCCGATGCCACCACATCCGCGGGTCGATGCTAACCCGTGGCGACAACCAGCAATGTATGATGTAGACATATAACACAGCGTAGGAGGCAACTGTTGTGGTAGAGATGTTCGTGCGAGCCAACGAGAGGTCGAGGATTCGAACGTCGATGGTATGTTTATACTTTCAACCTAGAAGGGGGGCGGACGCCCCTTCCAGATTAAGGTTTGGAACGGGGGTACCGGGATTCAAGAGGACGACAAGCGAGATAAGCGACGTGCCGGAGAGAATTTGTAGCGCAGATTTAGGATAGAATGTGCTGTTAAACCGCTACGGAAATGCATCCATTATCAGGCCTGCGCAAAAGGGAGGGTTCAAGTTCGCCGTTCGACCTTCTGTTTGGCGCATCATACCGTGTTTATTTTTGGCGACGAAACGAACTCCGAGTCATGCTGGGTGTACCCCATCGGTCTCCTCAAGACTGTAGCGTATGGAATACTGTGGCTTGGCACCTTGGTCGACGCCAGCACTTATCATCGACTTCTTGTAATTGGTCTACCCTGGAGCGACCAAGTTCCAATCTGGGGCATCCTATATGAAGCGCGGTGACTCACTGCGGTAGAAACAGGGGGACAATACCTCGTGAACAGACATAGTCTGTGTCTTCTGTGGTTCGGAACAGGAATGGCGCTGTCGTCAAGAACTCGTACTCAACAGTAGGCAACGGGCACCGATCAATTCCGAGGAGGTTTTCCGTGCTGCGCTGACGGAGAATGTAGCCCAGAGGGCTTCGTCGGCGGATGGTGTGCCTTGGATATGACCATCGGACCCATATTTGGCTTGGCCATCAGGGCTAGTATACAGTGGAGGGATCCGGCAGTGCGGCGAAGAGATACACAATGTGCCTCGAGGCGAAACTTCCCAAGTCGATGTCATGGCGTAGCATCATCAAGGTCTAGTTATTGATGCCAGTATCTACATCGCCGTACTTGAACTGCGATGACCATAAGTAGGTAGTGCGAGAAATCGGGCTGCGTATACGGCTCACATGTGTGGCGGGCGGAACTGCAACGTTGTGTACACATTCTTGCATGCGGTTGCTCTGCTTCTATATGACATACCACCGATATTACGATGACACCGTGAGAGCGTAGAAAGCCGTTTATATCCACGTCGACTCACTGGCGTACTGTGCTACCGAAGAAAGGAAGATCATGCCTACGGAGGAAAGACATGTGTGAGCAGCACTAGCAGAGCCGATCTTGGGACTCAGCTAAACGAAATCGGCGGTCGACGCCCATGCGGTACAGTGCGTCCACAAGCCGCAGCACATCATCGTATGTGTGCGGTCCAACAGCGCTCGTTCGGCGCCGAATATGACGACCTCAGTGCTGTGACATACCCACTGACTCAGCAGTGCGGGCAGAGTCTATCCTCTGAGTACGCTGGTATCTCCCCGAACAGGACGACTGTGTTGATGTCGCGAAAGAAGAGCGGGCTCACTGGGGACGTGCAACGTTCAACGTTAACCTTCGGGCGGGCGGTACATGTAGGAAGCGCTATATAGACAATATTACTTGCATAGCGGGGCCTACAGCAATACGAAAGCATGAGAACAAGACTTCAAGCATTAATGGAGGCTCATTCCTGAATACGTTGTTGGTATACTTCGACCCAGTAAGCCAATGAGTAGCCCAGTGTGGCGAGGTAGAACTGATCGCTACCCAAACCGAGCAAAAATGGCTCATCACGCAGACGAAGGCGCCACCAACGCCGTACGTATGACAAATTCTTGCGAACAACTCGCCATTGCCGCAGGGCCTCGGCCAGCATCTGGCCGTCTAGCCGGATCTTGTTGTGTCATCGCGTTCGACGATTGGGAGCAGGAAGCCAACGTTGTTATATTTCTGAAGTACGAGTGGGAATGAGAAGTGCAGGCAGGGAAACGGTGGATGACATACTGCGTAGAAACTCTTGCGCAAGACATTTCCGAGTATGAATATATCCAGCTTGAAGGGATCGTAGGGGATGTGGTCAGAAAGCTCCGGGGGGTCCTGATCTCGCCCGAACACGCCAACAGCCAGTTTGGGGTGAGCGTCCGGTGGGATGTACACGGAAATGCTGAAGTCGATGTAGTAGTATTGAATGTGAAAATGCGAGCGCGACAGTGGCCAAGCAACGCCTTGACCACTCGGGAAGAGCATTGAATGATAGGATGAAAACCTTGGGGGTACAACGGATTGCCGTCCATCATGATATTAGCGAATGCACAGTCTCTGGGTACAGTCAGTGAGGTTCAGATTCGCGTCGCATGCATGACGTACCTGTGCGCAATCCCGTTCTTGTGCATGAAAGCAAGTCCCTGTTGGAAGACGTCATGGAGAATACATTGCGTGATTTCGCTCATGCTGACCTCGAGTAGCTGTTCGCCGAACTCCAGAACGTCTTCGACATTTTCAAAGGGAGGGTCGTCAAAGTTCCGGAATAAGGGCATGACAATGTACGATGAACGAGGATTGGTTTCATCCTCGAATGTGTCAAGAATGGGCACACAGTGGTTGGTAGGGTCCTCGGACAAGGGGGGTGTGCCCAGAAATAATGCAATTCGTAGTTCCAGGCCGTCGGTCGGAACACACTTGATCATGACGAGCTTTCCATCGGACATACGTGTGGCGTCAATGACATGTGGGTACACCTGTAGAGCTTCAATGAGCCGCCAACTGTTTTGTTTTGGGTTGCACACATACGCCGATAAAAATCGAGTCCTCGCAGTCTCGTCGTCTGGCACCCGTGGTTCTCCAGGACGGGATCCATCCTGGCCTATACCTTGGTCGTAGCATGTAGCCCCGAGACTGCAGCCATGGCTGTCGGCGCGTCCATGAACGCTCATATTCGGCTAGCTCGTCGTCGTCAGATAGGTTCGTTGGGAGCGGTTCAGGTGCCATGGTAGTACACGACCGTGGAGGATGATTCCGTCGGAGACTCGACTTGGGACTCCAGACGGCTATCGGCGATCGCCGCAGGCTTAGTCATTTAAGTGAGGCTCTGGGCTCCGGGAAGGCGCCGACTCAACAGCGCTCGTTCGGTGCTGTTGACGGTTGAACGTTCAAATTGGGGCCTATACCACAATAAGTACTGCTGCATGTCCAGGATTCCGCTTCCCATGCCACTGAAACAGGTTCTGGGATCCCCAAGATATGGTACCCATCGGAGCACGCAACCAGGACAATCTGTCTTCTACACGTTGGTATATGGCTACACAGGTAGCCCGAAAAAGCGAGCGCGAATCATCATAGGCGCTCCCTCTCAAATGCATATATAAGAAAGAGTGCCTTGCCAGACGGACTGGCAAGCGATCTCGTGGTCGACGTTGCTAGTGAAACTCACCCAAGTAGTGCACGGTCAATACTCACGTCGAACACTTTCAGGCTAATCGTTCATGCATTGCTTGTAGGGAACCACTCTGTCGTTGGCAACATGCCGTACCACCACCTTTCTAGAATTGACGACGCGAGCATCTTGCTCGGCATCATCGGAGGTATCCTCGGTGGCTATTCGTCGTGGAAGACCTACTTCGTGCATCATTACCGGCTACGGGAAGCGAAGATCCTCATCCACAAAATATCTCAGACTGTGAACGCGTTGACAGCAGATGACAAGGCCGCGATCGACACTTATATAGCACAAGTTGCAGCTTCAAACCCGCAACATACTGAATGTCTGCTTGATACACAGCGCATGCTGGACCGTTTGGCGGAGTAAGTAGCGTCTTGACTCTTCTGTTTCTGATGGCTCACAGACTGTGGCACCGGAACCCACAGGGCGCAGAGACAACATGCGGAAGTGAACGAGACTCTTGCAGCTAGTCCGCGCCTCAACTTTCCTTGGTCTGACGTAGCACACAGTATCAAAGCTCTCCTGGCGCAATGCATACAGCTGCATATGTCAGTTTCGGTAATCTGACGTTATACATTTTTGTCATTGGATATGCATGCTGAACCTCGGTACAGCAAACGACTGCCCAGGGTCTGGAGCATCGGAACCAATCATCGACCCCAACAATCTCTAGCTTTATCCAGCAATCCCCGGCTGCCTCCAGCTTTATACAGGACCCCCCCGTGCGTCTTTATCTCGTCACTCTGAGCCATGTCAGACGATATATGGTATCCTCTTGCAGACTCGTATGCCGGATCGCATCATACCCGCGGCCCGTACGGTCGTAAGTACGCGTGTCATTCGTGTCGTAGCATACACTCAGTTTTTGAAGACTCCACTGCCAGTGGTCTCACTTCATTTAGCGGATACAGCGGCGGCGGCCATCCAGTCGGAGCCCCCAACTGCACATATCCACCCAACCCTTCTTGTAAGTGTATTTTCACTTGGATGACCGATCCCGCTGAGACAAAACAAATGTTGTATCAGCGTCGCATATACTTCCTAGTGGAAGCCAATCCTCCGGTTGGAGCACAGCCCTGATCCAACCGGCTCATCCTGCGTACGCCGGACAGTCCATGGCCCCTTCGAACAATGTGTCTCGTAAGTCTATCCTACCTTCGGCGGACCCCGTGTCATAGTAAACGATGTGTTCACCTTACAGCCACGAGTGGGTACGTAGCTTCGACTGCGAGCCAAGGACAATCCTTGCAGACATACCAGTCCGGCGCGCCGTACGGCAGTCAGTACTCCGTCTCGAGTGGTACTTCGGGTTACGGTAAGCATATCAGCTTGTATGATGCAAACACAGGGCTTATTGCGTGATTACAGTCACTGCACCTTCGACGTACACGACGGCTAGCTCCTCTGCGAGCCACGCTGCGTCAGGATCTTCCTCGAGCTCCGCGCAGTGGTCGGCCAACGCACCCTCCGGCAGTCGTTGATATTACGGGGTGACAAGGCTCTCAGAGCCATAAGCGCAAGGTTATAGAAGAAACTGGGTGCGCCGTGATTGAAGTCCGATAGCGATGTCGACGCTCTATATGTTCTCACCACCTGTACGACTCTTGAAATGCCCGATGTAATTGTATTCCTTTTGTCCACCAAAATTGTGATTTCGCGGTGGCTGAGAATGAACTGTAGCTTCAACTAGCACATGGTGTTCTCACCACGGTATGGGGTCGAAGTCCAACAGGATCTGCTTAGGGGGAAACAGCCTCCTCCAGTCCAGAGCTCAGTGTCATCGGCCAGTGCGAACAAAGGGTTGGTTCTCGAGAGTTTGGAGAACGGCCAGGAAACGGTCTACATTGCAGTCGTATTTACCCAGCGTCTTAATGATCGTATATCCACTCCTAAATTATATTGTACAATTGATGACAACACGGCGAGACCATCACCATCGGCTCATCGACGCATCGCTACAAACATATCCACAGCGTGTCCGTATCCATGGGTATCAATACACCGTCGAGTCTTGCAACCGCCATCGACGCAGCGGGCTCAGCCACCAGAACGACCACGGTCTCGCCGTGTCCGTCTCCCCTGCATTCGCCGTAGGTAGGTTCTCTTCGTTCGCCGAATCGCCCCCGACGACTCTGTCCAAGGTTGTATCAGTCTTATCTTCTGTGGCCGATGCCACCACATCCGCGTCGGAGCGTAAGCGCGCCGATCCAGAAGGCGGCAGTTCCTCCATCCGTGCACCACGCATTCCGCCGGTTCACAAGGAGTCCCCAGATAAACAGTAATCCTGTAAACAGCAGGGAGAGGGTCGCATTGCAGATAGTCTGGACGGCGACGACGCTTTCGTATAGTTTGTGCCGTGCTGATATGCGCAGTAACTGCATGACAGCGGCTAGAATAGCGAGCGGCACGAGGGTGATATAAATAAGGTGCTTCTCCAATTTGGACGTGAAGAGCAAGGTTAAGAATTGGATGTGCGTTATCTAAGGAGACGTAAAGATGACTATCGAGAAGGAGAGATATTAGCTGACGGACCTGGATGAGACCGACGCATGTGGCCGTCATGAGGAACCAGGCCGTAAGGTCCGCGGACGGCCAGTTTAGATACACTGGAGGGCTCGGTGGAATATCCACGGCAACATAGTTGAGCATGTACGGCCAGGATCGACTCTCCGCATCGACTGCTTTGAACACTATATGGGTCGACACAGTGGCGTTGACCAGTAGCATGAATACGGCAGCTAGCTGTAGGACGAAGTTGACAGGTGCCAAAGGCCAGTGGTATTGGGCGGTGAAGAGGAGCTGAATGAACAGCACAGCTGAGAGTGTGAGCACAGTCCCATTGAGGATGACCTGGACAGGCAGCGAGCGAGGGAATGGGGGCCTCAGCTCGAGGATTGGATCATGCGGAAAGCTGAGGGCAACACGTATGAGCGATGTGAGTGGCTGTAAAGAGAGCCTGAGATTGCACACACCCGGGTTCTGTGTATATTGTGTAGTCTGGTGGCAGTTGTGCCCAAGCAAATCCGGCGAGAAAGAGACATAGTGGATGCGTTTCCGTAAGGATTTAGACACGACTCAGCCGCTCTAAAGAGATTATAGCGGAGATTAAACTGTAATCAAGAGGTGGTTTGTATTCCGTAAGCCACAATAGAGACGTCTCAAACTTCACGGGCGACCTATCGTCTCGCATGCGGCACGAGTCGCGCAGTCGAGTCCTCTACTATGCCTCCTCTCTCGATCCAGCTACAGGGTGACAATGAGCTTGAGGAAGATGATGACATGTGGTGCTCCGCCCTCGCTGCTCTCCTCCTCCTTGGCGCAGTTGAATCCCGCGAAGTACGATGAGCTCACCGCCGCAACTGCTACCTGACCCGCGCGGAACTCTTGCCCGACCCTCGCATCGACACCCCCTGGCAGTGTCTTTGGGAAAGCCAGAACGACCGCACTTTTATCACAACCATGGGGATTGACATCACAATGTTCCACTACATATTTGATAATGGCTTTGCATGCAGATGGAACTCTACTGCCATCCCAAGAACCGACACGAATCCCCAAGGACAACCTCGCCTCGGTCGGTGCTCACTGGATGCAGCTGGTGCACTAGCAGCTGCTGGGGAAGACTGCAGTAATGCCGGTGAGTTTGCAGCTACACCTTTGCCCTTCGCACCCCCAGCCAATTTGCGCTGGCGCTTCTTCCCAGCAACGGGCTCTGCAAGGATGGTGCGAATCTCGGGGAAGACAGTGTCGTCATTGGAAGGCTCCTCTTTGATAATGATATCAGGTGAGTCTTGTTGCCCATCGGAGCAATGCTCACTGTGCGGTGTGGTACGTGCAACAGGATAGTGATGGGGAGGGCCCGGAAGAGGGTGACTCAGATACGGAGATGGGTAGGGAGCGGGGTGTGTGTAGGCAGAAGGATGGAAAATGATGCAACAAGTGTGGGTGTGAAGAATAGTACAAAGGCATAGGGCCGGAACCCTGGGGCAAAGGTGCAGGCGTTGAACCAGGGTATTGAGCGTCTGTGGCAGGGAATCCTGCTGGTGGTGCTATGCAACATGCAGGTCAGTTCAACCAGTCTGAGTCGGTGCGGCTATGTAACATGTATTTCACTGTGGTCAGCTAGGTACACTGCCGGCTCCTCAGGCTGTTGCGGGGTGTCCTCATCCGGAACTTCCTGACGGGCCCTTCGCTTCCCAGCGGCCTTCTCTGACATTGACGGTGGTTTGCAGCCCATGTGTAGGTGTGTAAATAAAGCAAAAGACAGTAAAGAGCAGACAGGTTATGTGGATGCTTGACAATGCTGCCACTGACGGCTTTTATACTCTAGTTCCCCACAGTCTACAGCATGCTTACCTGAGGTCAAACATTGGCTCACTGGCTTGGCTGCCTCCCAAGATAAAACAACTTGTGACCCTGTCGGTGGCTGCTGACCAAACTGCGTAGTGTGCGCTCGGTTGATTTGTGCCACAATCCATGGAGCTGGTGAGTCAGGAGGCCCTCACATATTTTTCAGTGTATTACAGCTGATTCCCAGTGGGTTTGTGTGGGCTGAGCGTGTCTGGACAATTGTGGAAATGGGCTGTAGTACACGGTTCAATTGATGTCATAGGTGTAGCAGTTCCCAAAATGGAAATACATTAAGAACATTCTACTACCCCACATCCTGTAATGCCAGCATCTAGCAAGGGGTCATACCCCCCTCACTAGATCCCGTGTTTATGGCCTGCAAATGCCGCTGATGGACATTGAAACTGTTGAACTTCTACCATTTCAGGTGTTATCTTATCAGGCTTGCCTGATATAGACTTGTATTGTGTTCTGCAATGCTACGTACTGTATTGTAAGCTTACTTTCCTTTTTGCTCTTATCTTATCTGCAGGACTCGTTATCTCTTGTCTGGACTCAGTAGATTAGATAACGGACCTCCAGGCCTCCGCTCCTTTAGCATCTGATATTACCGGTTACCAGGAGTTCTGGATTCCGTCTTACTAACAATGACTCACGTAGCTTATGTATATGACTCATGATGACTCAACCATCAGGTGATGGTCTCACACATGTATATATACTGGGCTGAGGACACCCTCTAATGTATCATTCCTTCCTCTGCTCTCCTGTGTGCCTAACGGGTTCCCTCTAGCAGTTTCCCTCACAGGTTCGTTCACTAGCCTTCATAGCCACTCTCTTTCACTCCTTCAACAGAAACAGCTCTCTGTGGTCACGATCTCAACCTTGGGAATCATGATCCGAACGGACATCATTGGCATGTTCTTGCCTTGCCTTTCTGAGCAGCAGACAATGAATGTTTTCGTGCTCAACGCTTTACAGCGGTCACCTTGGGCACTCAATAGCGATGACCTGGAGTCTAGAGCTATTTGAACCCATCTAAACCCTTACAGAAACACATCCAGTTGAGTCTGCGTTGAGCCTGTCATAGGACAGCCGTGTTTGCAGCTACGACGAGGGAGAGCTAGTTGCTCGTAGTGACACTGAAGGACGCCATACACGAGGGGGTCAGATCCGTCAACCCATGCCTGCTCCCCAGTCTGGACTCGTCCGTCGTCCAGCGCCGCAACCAGAAGGGCCGCGTCCAAGGGAGCTTGACGACGAGGGATTGTTTGCTTGCGTCTATGAAGGACTTGATGTCTATGCCCGCGACCTCTGGAGCTTGATTAGCCCTAGGATGGTCGCTGGTGAATCAAGTGGAGAACTGTACAACTGGGAGATGGACGAGCTGGGCTAGGGTGGTCTGAATGGCGGCCTGTGATTCATTGTGTCCTGCTAGCTTTACGAAATGAATGTGTCATGCCCCCACTTTGCGCAGCAGCCGGCTCATTCGGCCTATGTATGGTTCACATAGCTGCGTTCAAAGTGGGCACTGGCGCTCTGGAGGCTAGAGGCTGCTGGAGGTTGGCGGTGCTCTCGCGCCTTTTCCTTAACGTTGTTACCGTCATCCACCGGGACACTGTGACGCGTTACGCGGGTGACAACTTAGAATCGCAAGTCACACAAGCAAAGAGTACGTTTTTCAGCATAGCCTACTGTATAATGGCTGTGAATACTACCTTTATTTGTTTATGAGAGAACAGAAACAGGCAGTTTTACACGGCTTCAACAGCCTTCAACAGCGCAGTGTGATTACATACATAATTGTACAAACGGTGTCACTGGCCTTTCACTATCATGGTTATGGTCCTACGATTTCTTAATGTGTTCTACCCAAGCCGATAGGCTCTCGTATAACACAGATCCGCACTGACAGAGAGACTATAGTAGTGTATGCAAGAGGTTGATTCCATCGTGACATTATTGTCACCGTTGTGGCGGCATCCCGGGTCGAATTATCATGAAATCAAGGAAGAAAGGAAAGTAAGGTTCGATGCGTGGCCACCGCACTTCCGCGCGCCAACTCCAGCTTTGAACGCACCTACTGCCAAGTACGCTACCTAGGGAACATTCTTTGCTTCTGTCGTGGAAAGTCTCCTGAGCCGTATATTTAGAGTTGACTGGCGGATAAGGAGCCGTATTCCAGATACTTGCATACAAGCCCGGTTCTCGAGCCCGTGAGGTAACATCGAACCAGCTGCAGCATCAGGCAACCTCAAAGGCACCCAGGGCCCCGATCTGCCTCCGGAGCTCCAGGAATAGGGATCCATTAGATATGCGCACATATGCGGTACGTGGCACTGCTGCCTGGTATGTAAAAAAGGCGTCCACGGGTGGTTTCCTTGACTATCCCTCTTCACTTCATTGTTCGCATTGCAGTGTTGGCCGACACGCAGCCCAGCCTCCAGCTGCGCAGACGACTCGTTCTGACCCTCTCTGCTGAATAGCCACAGTACCACCGTGGTGCGTGTGCGGGCCACAAGGATGTGATCTCGCAGCAAGCGGTTCGAGGAGAGCGGACAAGGTGCCCCGATTCGGTGTGTTCGGGCGCGTGGAGCGCTGTGTGCGGAGCAGTCCATCAGCTTCTCTTGCTTGGCTTCAGTCGCTGAAACAGCGGCTACCTGCGCTGCCCACCCTTTCATTCGGTTGAGCTGACACTCTCTTGATTCGACGTGACTCGGCATGTCATCTCATGTGAGTGCAACATTCTACGGCAGTGCAGCACCACTGAATTTGGCATCCTGACGCGATTGTACTGCTGCAGTGCCGCTTTCACACCCAAACTCACCTCTCAGCGGGCTCGCCAAGGTGGAGCTCGTGACGGAGCAACCGACCTTCGCCGGATCTATGTTGACTCAGGTAGCGCTGATGCGTCTCACCGCGTCCAAGCCTGAAACGTATATATGCCCGCCATTCGGTAGAGTGGCCCTTCCCCAAGCAATCATGGCCCACGACATCAACGGTATGTGCTCGGAGCCCAGTGATCATCCATTGAAAGCTTATGCGCTTTCTTTCGTCAGGAAAGTCAGTCCTTCGCGAAACGCAGCACATGACAGAAGAGCCGCGTCCATTGAACTCGGCCAGCTCGCCCTTCCTGCTCGTGGACCCTACTATTCTCCGCACCTTGACGACCTCCCGGAGTACTACGGATGTCCGTGCTTTACGAAACGCGACCTGCCACCCGTACGGCGCGGGCATGCATCCCGGTGACTCGGGAAAGCACAATGTTAACGTGAAGACTGGGCCGCATGTCCGAAACTGTGAGGCACTCCGTTCTCTGGAATCCCTGCACACCTCAGACGTACCGATGCTCTAGGGAGCCAAGTCGATCAGGATGTAACAGACGCGGAGATACGGAAGAGCGTAATGAAGGACTTGATGAAGTCGTGGATGGACAGGCTACAGCTGATCAGCGTCATTGTGCGTGCAATGCACTCGCTTCCTTCTCCTCTCTGAGTGCGATTGGTGTAGACCACCTTCTTCGCTGCAACAGAGGGTCAGTTGCTGGTTATCACGACCCCCGCGGACGACAACACACCGGAAACATCGATCCGCGCTGCTGCTAACGGATCCTCGCCGGTGCCCTCGTCATCCACTTGTGCGCAGGTATGTCCCCACCCGCTCCAAACGCTCTGAGTGCGCTGACACAACGCGCCGATAGCCATCATATCCTTCCTCGCCGCTTTCTTCCTGGTGCGCTACAGGCTCCGGGAGGCGACGAAGCAGGAGATAAAGATCGAGACGGGGCTCACGCCCGATTCGTCCAGCCCGGAGCTCAAGACGGGGGTCCTCTCTACCAACCCGCACCTCGAAGAGATGGGCCCGTTCCGCCGCGGGGGCCCGCCGACGCATCTGCTCGAGCACCTGCACACGCTCTGCATGTGGCTCGCGCTGGTCGGCTTTGTGCTTGCGCTCGCGGGCGCGCTGTGTTATGCGTGGGCGCGCCTGTCTAGGAGCGCCAGCATCTTTGCGAGCGCGTGCATGGCGGTGTCGTGGGCTGCGGCGTTTCTCGCGTTCTTTGTCACGCTCTGAAGATGGACAACGATCGTGCGCTGCCCCAGATACTCTTCTATAATGTCTCAATGATATGCACGACTCACGCATTCATGACCATCATACCCTACCATCACACGTATAGGTCCCCCACATGCAACGTCAATGTCACTCAATCACATAATCATAGTCTTGCCCATAATTCTCAGTAGATACTTATAATGGACGCTCGACGCACGCCCGTTCGTCGTCGCAATTTGTACTGCTATATGTCATAATATGATATCTCCAACAAAGTCACTGGAGTTCGAGCTTTTGATTGTCGCCGTGCGGTGTCGACGACGATATGGTTCGTGACGGAGTCAGACGATACATCGATGGCGTATTCAGTACGGCGGCGAAGTAGCTGCTGATATCTCGCTGTACACGTAGCATCTGAGTGCTTGGATAAACTGATATGTTGGCAAGACCTTGGTTCCGTTTTCAATTTGGAACGTCTCTTATAAAGGACATAGTAACTCACCGTGGAATATGACCGGGGGCATATCGTGTGCATTGTCAAGAACTACTTGGTCTTACTAGGAAAGAACATCACACTCAACGTGCTCCGCTGACGGAGATTTGCCTTGCCACTTCATAGCACGTTCACCTCACGCTTGCCGAAGACGCCCACTCTCCGATCAGTGTATGTAAACCGAGGTCGAGTTCGATCTGCGGAAGCTCAAGAAAACACGGGTGGAGGGGACAAGGAAAACGACACACCTGAGCTTTCAGAGCGATGTCCTCCTGGCCAGCCGACGACCCGAAGACTGCATCGATTTCTTCGAGGGAGACATTAGCGGTCTCAGGCACGATGTACGTCGACCACAGGTAACCTGCGAAGCAAGCAACGGAAAAGACGAGGAACGTCCCCCTGCATGATGGCGTTGTCAACCAGGCGGCAAACTGTCATAAGGAGGATAGTCCGTACGTTGGGGACGATTCCATAAGCCCCGGCGTGATGAGACCAATAAGAACTATTCTTGGTCAGAAGGATGCGGGACTGCAGGCGGGGAAGACGCACAATTGTTGAACCAGTTAGAAGCAGTAGACAGTGATACGCCCTTGCTGCGGACTGAGAGCGGGAACACCTCGCTGGGTAGCACCCAGCCGATTGGTCCATAGCTCACGCCGTACGCCGCAGTGAAAAGGTACACACAGCTAACGACAATCAGGATCATTGTGGAATGCCGGCATAAAATGCACACGAACCCGACAGAAGCCCAGGCGGCTAGCCAATGCGACTGCCAATCATCTTCAAACAGCCATACCTAAGCACGCAATGAGCCGCGGACCCATCAGCCGACCAGCGCCGGCCACTGACCAGAGTCGCGATGCAGAAGTGAGAGAATGCCATGACGGCGCTGCCGCCTCTCAGCAGCGGCTTTCGCCCTACAGAGAAGCGTCAGATAAACTAGTGAAAGACGCGCTAGCAAGGCGCACCTAACCGGTCTATGAACACGATCGCAGGCAAGACCGCGAGGAACTGCACGATGCCAACCCCCCCCGAGACCATCAGTGTCACATTTTCGCCCTGCAGCCCGAGCTCGCGCATCAGCGTCGGGCCGTAATACAACAACGCGTTGATGCCGCTCCACTCTGCCTCACGATCAGCATTCGGTGCGGGAGGACACGATACAGACTCACGCTGGAAGAACATGATCATAATCCCGATGAAGGTGCGCCTCAGATACTTGCGCCCGAAGAGGCGGGCCCACGTACGCGTCTCGGCGTGCAGAGTTCCCCTCTTGACAGTGTCGTCGAGTCCAATGGTCTGCGCCAGCAGCTGCGCTTCGACTTGCATCTCGAGTAACTCAACCTGTGAGGTGCCATGTGAGCTTTGCCCGAGAGAAAAGGGGAAGAGGAAGGACTGGCCTTCAGCAGCGGGTCTGCGAGGATCTCAGAAGGCGCCCGAAGGCGCAACCTAGCCAACGCTCGGAGGGCATCCTCCGTCCGTCCCTGCATAACGAGTAACCTCGGAGATGGCGGGAGGAAGAGACACCCTATCCCGAGGAGTATGCCAGGGCCGAGTTGGATCCCTAGAGGCACACGCCATGACAACGCACCAGGGACTGTCGATCGCTTCGAAGTGAGCAGTACGTGGGGGACCCTGCATCCGATCGCGTACCATTGTGAGTGAAGAAGCCTGTCCAGAAACCCAGTACAGCTCCAAGGACGATAGAGAATTGCTCAAGAGCCATCAGCGAGCCTCGGACCTCAGGAGGACTGATCTCGGCCATGTACAGCGGCGCGAGCATACTGACAAACACGTCAACGGCTGTAATCAAGAAGTACGACGACGATGAAATATACCTCAGTGCACCAACTCCGAGCCCACCTATTGCGCGACCAACGATGAGATGGAGAAGGCTCTCGGCGCCGCATTGAAACGCTGACCCGATGCAGAATACGGCTAGCAGCACGCTGCGACATTCGCGATGAGGCAACTTAGGAGGGAGAAGCACGACCGCATACCACACGCAAGGATGATGGACATTCGCCGTGAGACACGGTCCGCTAGTACGCCGGCAGCGAGAGCCCCGATGAGAGCCCCGAGCTCAAGCACGGCAGCTGCACGGCGTTACGTTGAGATTCAGATTTGCAGAAGATACGGTCCCTCAACGTACTCATGATGCCCTTCTCCCAAGCTCCAATGGGCCACCTCTGCGTGAAGTCCTTCATGACGAGTACATTCGCGATAACTCCTTGGTCGTAGCCGAAGAGCAAACCTCCTATCGAGACGAAGACTGCGCAGCCCAACGCATAGTAGTTATGGAGGAGACCTGTAAGGCCTTTCGGCCCGTAGCTGTACGTATAAGTGTGCCCGTCGGGGTGTATAGTGAGCGTCCCGCCATGTAACCTGGATTCCTGCGAGAGCAGCGCCTCAGAGGAGGTTTGAGAAGATGCGTCTTCTGAGGGGTCTGAGGGTACCACTGCATACCCTCCAGCGAGGCGAAACGCCTGGACATATGATCAGCCCTGCCATACGTGCGAGCTCATCTCTCACCGACCATCCACCGGTGTTGGTCTCTTTCAGGACGAGTTCCCTGAATTCTGGTGACTGTTTCTCCGAATCCGGAATTGCGCTTCTCAGCTCTGCAATACCGTAGTGAGGCAGTATCGTGTGTCCGATAGCTGTTCTTCTGAACGAAATAGATAGGGACCGATGCGAGGTGTAGAAGAAGGCTGTAGACAAGTGCGGGATGAGCGAACTCGCCAGGCTGGCACTTACTTAGCAGTATTTATACGCAATTCATATGCCGCCACAAAGCCAGGCACCTATGCAATGTCTAACATAACATGCGATACAATACTTTTATGAATGCAACTCTCCTTCTCGCCTGAGTCGAGTCGCTGCACGGAGTACTTCACTCCAGCCTTTCTCCGCATCTTCTCAATAAACTCCACACATGGTACGTGGACGATTCAGTAACTAAGTTACACGTAGAACAACATATACATCATCTATACCAAGGAGCGCATATAGTCAGTCGGTTGGCTTCACAGCAAGGTATGCCTGGCCCGCATATAGCCCGTTTCCCAAGTAAATTGCTACCTGAAAAGTATTTAGGGAGCTCGGAATGACAATTGCAAGATATGTCTAATGGCACAGTGGGCCTCGGATCTCCTACATGGCCAGAGAAAATCGCACGTAAGTTCTCCTCTACTCAATGTGATTACTGGGGTGACACACGCTATGTAGACTCTGCATGTCTTTTCACGCTGCCCACGCCACACGCGAAATTCCGCGGGTGTGATTGAGCATGCCCAACGGAAGGTTGCTTTAGCGATCGCGTGATGCGTCTGATGACACGGGCCTTTACTATAAATTTATGGTGTGGACGTTCATCATCAGACTGCTGTTTTCTGGAAGAAATCCATGAAGCACTCACATAAGTTCTCCTTCACTGCCAATATGACTACTGAAGGCGACACTATGTAGGCACTACATGTCGCTGCCGACTCCATTCGCAGGTATAGCTGCTTTGATATACTGTTTGTTGAGTTCATGAGAAATTAGCGGATGCTTTCGGCGACCGTACCAACGTGGAGAGCAATAGCTCCTCCTGGCGAGTCACAGTGTGTAACGCAGCAACCAAAGGTCGACAAGAGCATCTAGCCATCCCACCGAAAGGCGGTCTGCGGTGTGAGCTGTGGCGCTCACTGGATAGAAGGTCAGTCCATCTTGTTCAATCCGTCTGTTCTCTTCTTGAGAGAAGTCTTCACGCTCTTGATGGCATTCTCGCGCGCATTGACAAGACGCTTTACTTTGGATATGTCCAGTGATTCCTTCAACGCCTCGTAATCCGTAGGTTTTCTCGTGACAGAGGCCTTCGCGGGAGCCGAATCGGTCTTGGAAGGGTCGGCCATCAGCCTCGCGAGGTCAGCGCGGAGAGACATCAGGATATCGTCGAGGGAAGTGAGAGTGGCGATCAAGTCACTCATTTCATCCTTCAGTTGGAAGGTGCGGCATACCTCCCGGGTGCAGGTCTCGAAGTGCGCAAGCGAACAGGTCCGAGCATGATACCCCCATACCTGGCGGAGGAAGTATCAGATCACAAGCCTACTCAATCTGATGAAGTACTCACCATCTGCTCGCGACAACTACAGCATCGATGACCCCTTCCTCCTGCATGGCCTTCAGCACCTTGCCACCGGCCCACTGTTCCCCGTCGTCGAGGCTGCCCGTCCGCACTTCGAAGTCATCAGGCCCACCCAATCCGGTCTTCCCATGCTTCAACACCATGCAACGCCATGCAGATACTTCGTGTGAAGCTGGCTTTGCGCCGTGCACGGTGTGCTTGACATGCGCATGGATTCTGTGGGCGTCCTGCACGCTGCTCACGGCGTAGATCTTGGCAACAAAGATCGACCCGCGATCCCGAACCTCTTGCGAGGTAGCGATGCATTCAAGGTTCAGCTGCGACGGCGGCAGCCCTAGAAACGAATCGAGGGTGTTGTGTTTAGTGGGGTCCTTTTGTTCAGACATGATGGAGGATAGTGAGTTGTTTACCCCTGCTGATGTAAGCGGGTCTAGATCCAGCTGCGGCCAAGTTGAGCGCCTTGTCCTGGCGCCGCCACACGGTCATTGTTCCCCAGGGACATCCGTTGTTCCACAGCTTTTCAACAGCTACAACCACGACCACGCTACGCCTGCCTACACTCCCTCTCCCCCTCCCCCCCGTGGCCTGGGCTCCGTTCTTTGCACCCGGCCGAAATGGCGACCAACATTACCCAGGAAATCATCAGCGAGGATGCCTCACAGCGGACGCTGGCGCCTGCTGCCGTGGCCTCGCAGGTAGCCTTGATGAGTTTAGTATCGGTGCGTACAGCCCACAGTGGCACATGACATACCATGCTCAAGGACCCTCAGCTCGGTACCATTATCGTCTTCAACGTCTTACGTCCCAGGAACAAGGCGCGTACACACTTCCTACTCTTCCCTCTGCGCACTGACGTTGCCCAGATTGTCTACGAGCCCAAGGTCAAGTACCATGTCGGCGACAAGCAGCCCCTCGGATATCGGACTCCCTGCTCGGCTGGTTGCCTCCTGTGTTGCACACGAAGGAGCCCGAGCTCGTCGACAAGATCGGGCTTGACGCCGCAATCTACCTACGCTTTCTCCGGATGCTCCGCTGGATGTTTACCGCCATTGTAGGCGTTTGCGGCGCCGTCCTCGTTCCTGTGGACATTGTCTTCAACCTCCAGCAAGTCCCCACCGAATCACGCGACGTACTCTCCATTATGACCATCCGGGACGTCTCGGGGTGGCGCCTGTGGATACACGTCGCGGTCGCGTATGTGGTCACGCTGATTGTGCTCGCCCTCGTCTGGTACCACTGGCGCGAAGTCGTACGGTTGCGGCGGGATTGGTTCCGCTCGCCAGAGTACATACGCTCGTTCTACGCACGCACGTTGATGGTCACGAAGGTCCCGAAGAAGATGCAGTCCGACGAGGGCATCCGCGCGGTCTTCCAGACCATCCAGGTGCCATACCCGACCACGTCCGTGCACATAGGCCGCAAAGTGGGCCAGCTCCCTGAGCTGATCGAGTATCACAACAACACCGTGCGCGAGCTAGAGGCCGTCCTCGTGCAATATCTCAAGGACGGCAAGCTGGCTAAAGAACGTCCTCAGAAGCGGCTGGGTGGGTTCATGTGCTTTGGTGGACAGAGGGTTGATGCAATCAACTACTACATGTACGTCGTTCCCTTGCTTCCCCGGTGCGCAGCAACCGAATCCTTCACAGGGCGAAATTGAAGCGCACGGAGGAGGCGGTTCAACGCTATCGCGAGCAAATTGATTTGCGCCATCCGGAGAGCTATGGCTTTGCGTCCATGGCCGCGGTGCCGTACGCTCACATCGTAGCAAACCTTTTGCGAGACAAGCACCCCAAGGGGACAACAATCACGCTCGCACCAAACCCCAAAGACATTGTCTGGACAAACCTGAACAAGTCGACTGTGGAAGTCGCACGCAACCGAACCATTGGCTGGGTGATTCTCGTCATTGTGTGTTTCGTCAACACCCTCCCGCTTCTTATCATCTCCATTCTGGCGAACTTGGCCTCCGTACGTCGCGCACCGCACTTGATTGCATTCCCCAGCTGAAAACGCGTAGTTGACGGCATATGTCTCGTTCCTCGAGAAATGGTCTGAAAGCTCTCCGGGGACATTCACACTCGTTTCTGGTGTGTTGCCCCCGGCGGTGTCAGCGCTATTCGGTTATGTGTTGCCCATCCTCATGCGGTGGCTCACGAAGTACATGGGCGCGTACACGCACTCCGCTCTCGACCGCGCCGTCATCGCGCGTTACTTCGCTTTCCTCGTCATCTCGCAGCTCATCATCTTCACGCTGATTGGGGTCCTCTTCAGTGAGTATTACATCACACATGTCCGTAGTATTGGCGCTCACATTGTGCAGACTCTGTTTCTCAGATCGTTCAACAGATCGGTAAGCACGAGAGTTTCCAGGACATCGTCGACGACCTGCACAGTATGTAGTTTCGCTTCCCGGCATCAGTGCATACTGATCGTTACTATGAACAGGCCTTCCTGGTCTCATCACTCGTACCTACATCGACCAAGCGTCTTACTGGCTCACGTACTTCCCGTACGTGCCGGTATCCCACTAAATTTCATCGTCGCTCACAGCTACTGCAGGCTACGAGGATTTCTGTGCGTCTTTGACTTGGCTCAGATCCTCAACCTTGTTGTCATCTTCGTCAAGAAACAGTCAGTGTTCCATCGTCCTCTGCTAGCATCAGGCGTGCTCATGTGGTCACAGTCTTTTCGGTCGTACCCCTCGCGAGATTCGGGAATGGACACAGCCTCCAAGTTTCACTTACTCGATCTACTAGTAAGCTTGTCGTACTAAACCTGTCGTTCACATTGTTGACTATGCTTGTTTTCCAGCCCGAATCTGGTATGCAGCATTCCCAATCATCTACGTATGGCGCTGCTAACACCCCTTTCAGCTCTTCATGGCGACCGTCGGGCTGTTCTTTGCTCCCATCGCGCCACTTGTCAGCGTTGCCGCCATGGTAGTCTTCTGGATCTCATCATGGGTATACAAGTACCAGCTCATGTTCGTCTTCGTATCACAAGTCGAGACTGGCGGCGTAAGTAGCCTCGAACATCGTGCATATTGTACGGTGCGGCCTAACTACGAACACAGCGACTGTGGAACGTTGTCATCAACCGGTTGCTCGCTGCTCTTATCCTCATGCAACTCATCATGCTACTCAGTACGTGAAACGATACTCTCAAAGGTTGCCCGGGAACTGAGGATCCGCCCGTAGCGATCGGTTTCCAGTTCCAATTCCGCTCTTTCAAGTGGATAGCTACTATCCCGCCCATCTTCTTCGTCCTTGGCTTCAAAATCTACATCACGCGGACATTCCTACCTGCGTTCCAGTACTACATCCCGACGGATGAGGAGCTCCGGCAGGCGGCTGTCCACTCAAAGCGTTCCGACAACCTGAACAATAAGCTAGAGAAGCGGTTCGGGCATCCGGCGCTGCACCAGGATTTGTTCACGCCCATGGTACACGCGAACATGACGCACCTGTTAGCGGAGGTGTTCGACGGCAAGATCGGGAGCACGAAGACAGCTCTAGAAGACTTTGGCGGGAACAAGGTTGCTGCTGCGGTCGTTGGTGGCGTCCGGATCGCTGGTATCGAGGAGGTTAGTGGAATATGCCCATTGTGGCCGGTGCTCATCGCTAACGTATGCTATAGCACGACTTGGAGTACGACCCACAGCTCTACCAACGCGATCGCGGCGAGCTCGATTGGGACCAGCGCTCGGTGTCGTCTGCGACATTGCTGAACGACAATGGATCGACGGTACATCTCAACCTCAACTCAACTGGCCGCGCCTCGCCAGCACCTTCCAGGCCCTCAGGCTACGAACGCTATATGGCCGGCACCCCTCAGCCCGAAATCGAGATGGCGCGCCTTGATTATGACCAGCAGCCCTTGCTGTATGCTGCGGTACGTACGTAAAACCATACATCAGTACCTTGGTTACTGAGATGCCCGTACAGCAGGCCCCTGGCTACTACGAAGCAAGTATGGCTAGCAGAAGTGCCGCAAGTATCAACCAATACGCTGGCTCGCCGCAGGTGGAGTACGCGCCGCCGATGCCCCAAACGGCCGCGAATCCGTCCCATTATGCTGGCTCGCCGTATAGCACGCCGCCGATGGAGTATGCACCACCGATGCCCCAGACGGCCGCATTGTACGAGAGCCATGCGGAGCAGGGCTACCGGCAAGCACCCGTCTACCGGCCAACGCCGCCGCACGATGGCTCCTGGCAGTCGTGAACGCCCGTGTGCCGTCCTGTTGCCCTCCTAGCCGTGACGCGCATGTAGTCCCGCTCGTTGTACAGTACGCAGTCTTCATTTGTTCTCGATAGGCAGGGACCGTTGTTGTACATGTTAAGGACATTTTGCTTGTACAGTGCTCTAATGTCAAGGATACGTAATCTAGTACATAGATAGTTGATGGCATATCGTGCTCGTGGAGTGCGGTATGGCAAGAATACAATGAAGGTGGCACTACTGAGCTGCTAGTTTGATGCCGTTGTGAAAATGTGCGTATGAGCTGGGTCATCATTCACACATTCAGACCCCATGATTAACGACAATGGAGACTCAAGTAGTCGCTCATTTCAGTCGTCATGACCAACGTACGTGAGTTGTCACTACTTGAAGCGCGATATCACGGTCGCTGAGTTCCCCGTCGTGCAAACGAATAATTCAAACAGCATCCGTCATATCACCCTAGGTAGTAGGGCGACATGCAAAATACCGACAACTGCTCCACTAGAACGAGTTCCACACCATACGCTTATAAGACGTGAGCCGACGATCAACTCAGACATATAACAACGACATACCAGAGCCATGTGCTACTAGACACTTTGGAGCTTTCATTTGCTCTTTGGGGGCTCAGCACAGCCGCATGCGGGGTAGGTGCAGGAGCCGCCGTTGGCCTGGACGTTTGCGCAAGTGGCCTTGTCCTGTGAGGTTACAAGTCGGTCACTATCAACCCCTATCGCGGTAGTTACTCACAGACATGTCGAATGTGGTGAGTGGATGGGGTAGTCGTTGACTGGAGTATGCTAGCCGTGCGTTGACCCCCCTTATATAGGTAGGGCTGTCTGTCCAGACTAGACTGTCTTTGTTATGCGTTGATTGTGGTTGGGCGACTTCAACGTTGTCAACAACCAATGGTTGTCAACGTCAGTCAAAGAACAACAATCATGACTAACCGGATCTTCCTCGTTGGCCAAGCAGTAGTTCCAACGTATATGCTCCAAAAAGTATATGATGTTACGTCAATCAGGGACTCAATGTGAAGCCGGACACGTATGCTTCGTGTTAGGGAATCTGTCTAGAAATACAGTGATGAACAGCAAGTCGACCAGGTTAGATGTATAGCGCGCGGACTGATGAGAAGTTGTACGTAATGCTACCTACTATGCTACCTACTAATGCTACCTACAATGTTATCTACTGAATGCTATTGCTACGGGAGAAGATGTTACCTACGGGGTGTGTTACCTAACAGACTGAGCCAAATAACGGGACTTTTGTGAACGACTACAGTACGTAAAGATTCGATGCAGGATATATGACGGAGACGGTGACAGGGCGGCGCGCGACGGGGTCGAGAGGACGAGGAGTATGCGTACAAGGTGCGAGTTGTTCAAAACGAGAAGACAGATATCCCAGCCGACGGCGAGCATACAATTAGACCGAGTAACGCTGTGCGAGCCGCTCCTGTATTGCAGGCGGGAACGTTGCGACTTGAGCCGCCCAACCGTTCGGGTCATGCTGCTTAAACCCGTTGAGGAGCTGCTGGAACATATTGTTCAACTCCACAGACGGGTGGTTCCAGCGAACAATGGCATTGCAGAACCAGAGCAGGCTCTGCGGTACAGTCAGATCACTCGGAGTGGTGTCACAATAAGTCAGCAACACACCTTCGCGATACCAGCAGGGTTGTGCTGCACAAGAGTGCACAAGCCACGGAAGGCAGAGTCCTTTTCCTCGTTGTCGCGGATTTCGTACAAAGCCTGGCACCACATCTGAGCGAACTCGGGGAGGACGGGTGCGACGACGGACGGGTGCATCAAGCCGATGCGACCGATAGAGACCGCAGCGTTCTCGTGAAGGCTACGCGGCGCCTTCGGGTGGAGGAGAATAGGCACCAATCGCGAGACGAGCGGCTGGACCCACTGACGAAAATCGGGGTCGTCTAAAGGGCGCGTGAGGATCTGTAATTGTAGAGGGGAAACAGCTGCTTACCGCGGCCGTAGCGGAGCGCGATTTCGCCCACTGACCACGCAGCATTGTTGCACGCGCTGACGAACTCGACCTTCGGTTCCGGATCGAGCTGCTCAATGAGCTCGTGCATGATCGCAGGAGTGTGGGGCTTGAGCACTGAGAAGCAGTGCATCGCCATATCGCCCACTAGCGCATATGCCGACTGGCGCACTGGTGCTTGCGGGTGCTTCAAACAGACGGTGAGAAGTTGAACAAGGTTCGGCTGCCCGGCGGCAATCAGAGTATCAAGGGCCATGCTCAGGCCTTGCGTCAAGCCCGACAGCAAGTCGAGCGCGACGACAAGGAAAGACTTGTCCGGCTCATCCGTTTCCGGATTTTGCTGGTATGCCTGGTATTGCAGGAGCGACTTGTGGACAATGCTTGTGCACCGCTCGAAGACGGGGGCGGCGTACGGGGCGAAAGCAACCCCCATACCGATGGTAACGGAGGCCAGGCACTAGAAGGATTGCATGACCAGTGGTCAGTATATAGCAGGCCGTAAAGTAAATAGGCACTAACCTCAAGGAGGGGGATAAGATCCTCATCGTCGTCCTTTAGTTTGCCCCATCGCTTGATCAGGGGTGGCATCAAAATCTCGACATAAGTGGGGTTCGCGAGAGCTGGCCCAACTGCATCAGCCAAGGTACCGACTGCATCGTACAATATAAGCATGTTCTTGTGCTGATACTTGTCAAACGCAACCACGAGGTTGCGCAGTACGGGCTCGAGGTACGGTGCCAGTTCTGGGCCCGCATCCTCTTCGAATGTTGCGAATGCACTGCAACCAGCTTCTTGTACACGCTTGTTGTTGTCTAGAACCATACGGAGAAGCTAACGACTCGGAAGTCAGAGCCAGCGAGCCAAGCGATGAGAGACACGGCCACTTACGCCCTCAAGCGTGGGAACGAAGAACCGGTTGCGGTGCTCTTCTGAGACAGGTTGGGTGCACCAGCTTGCATACCGGCCTAATGTCCAGCAGGCAATCGAACGAACTAGTGGCTACGAAAGAGTCAACATCACTTGGAATAAGCATGTGACAGCACAATTACCTTCGGGTCACCGAGCATGTTGATCAAGTATGGGACAAGGGTAGGTAAATGCGGCTCCACCGCATCAATGCATCCTTGAGGATGATCAGCGACACTCAGTGGGTAACAGAAGAGAGGCATACCTTCGGCCATAGCACCGAGAGCGAGAATACCACTTTCTCTGGGGAGCCAGTCCTCGCTCCAGAGCTTGAGCTTGAGCGGCTCGAGCAGCACATTAAGCAGGTCTGCGCCAAATCGCACGGCGAGCACGTCAAGGGCAGCGGCGGCACACTTGCGCAGGTTCCATTCTGTCGACATCTCTTCTGCGAACTCATCATCATCAAGATCGTCGAAGCCTTCATCATCTTCATCCTCAAGCTCTTCACCGTACGCGCCGACGCGAGGCTTGGACGATCCCTCGCCATTGCTGTTAGCCTCGTGTTCGAAGCCGTGCGACTTGCCGCTGTAATGTCTCGGCTTGATGTCGGTCTCCTTGTCCGGCACGGCCGCATCTTCGTCAGCGTCTAGCCACAGCAGGTCGTCCTCGCCGTAGACCATGCAGTCTAGCAGCACGGGCGCGACCTTGGCGAGCAGTGGATGGAGGTACGGCGCGAGGTCTGGGTCCTCGGCAAACGTGAGCCAGAATTCACACGCCTCGAGGGCGACGTTCTCGTTCTTGTCCTTCGTCGAGTAGAGCATATATTCGGCCACGTTGTTCATCTCCGGCATCAACTTCTCGGGGCGGGATGCTAGTAGGAGTACGAGCGCCTGACAGACATGGCGCCGCACGGACGGATCCTCGTCAGATGCGCGCTTGAAGAGGCTCGCAATGAACGTGTCGATATGCGTAAATAGCGCCTGGCAGTTGATGGGCACAAAGTACGAGAGACAGGCGATCGCGTGCGAGCGCATCTTTGCACGCGGGTGCTCCGAGAGCATAAGGAATTTGGGGATCATGAACTCGAGCGGCCATGTCCCGTTGATCTCGACGTCGAGCTTTCGGGGGTAGTCCTCGCAGGCCTTCTCGAGGACGTTGAAAGCAGCCTAATTGGACAAAGCGCACATTAGACGTCGTGTTGAAAGGTTGTTACGAGTCTGCATGCGCCGCAGCGCTGCGGACATTCACAACCTTGTGAGGCTTACGGGAGGCCGCCGTGTGTGGCGTGGCTGGGTCCCGGTTTGGCATACACTCCCGTCTATCATCGGATGGATGATATCCGGACGCACAGAAGAATTTGAAGAAAGGTACAAGTACTCACTTCCTGCTTGTCGAAGTCTGGGTCATCGAGCGCACCGACTAGGTGCGAGAGGCACTCGGGCCAGTTCCTGGGCTCAAGCGTGCCAAGGAAAGCGACGACTGCCTGGCCAGCAACATTGCGGACCATGATTGAAGCATCGTCGAAGGCTTGCAAGGTGGCCTTCTTCACAAATTCCATTACATCGGGGGCGGAGCGGAGGATGAGCCTCGCATTGTTCTTGAGCAGATATCCTGCGATGGTTCGAATACGGTCTTCTTCCTGGGGCATAGACGCCAGGATGTAGGCTAAGTACGCGATGTAGTCCGGCGCGCGCGTAAAGTTGTTCAATTTCTAGTAGTTGCCTTCATTAATGCCCAATGAACACGATGAAGAGCACGAAATGAACTAACATGAGTAATATCCCTTTGAACTGCGGCGTTCTGAGTATCGGTGGAATCGAGAATCGTCTGCAGTATTTCTTGCAATCCAACGGGTGTGGGGGCCCAGGAAGTCATGGTGGAAGAACTGTACGCGTAGTCCACGCAGCGATCGAGGATGGTGGACGCGTAAAAGCAAGAAGAGGTTGGGGGTCGTCGACAACCGCGTGTCTTGATCCTTAGATCTATAACCCCAGATAATTCCGCTATAACATATACAACATTACTATATATGGAAACGAAAGTAAAGATAAATACATTGAACCACATTTTACCCCGGATCCGAAGAGTCCCTCACTCTGACACCGACAGGGAATCGTGATTGGCTCTTGACAAGTTTGCAAGGATACATGACTGCTTTCCTTGAGCCTGTGGCGCTTCGGCCTGCAGTGTTGAATCCAGGAAAGCAGAGGGAAGAACCAGGTTCAAAACAGGACAAAGCAGTGCCAACAATTTTTACCTCATCATCATGCCCAGTTGTGGAATGGTCACTTCCGGGGTTTGAGGGTTCGGATTTCTCGTCTTCATCTTCCAGGAAGATCAGAACGATTCGAAAGAACGGAGATGTGTGACGTTCTGATGTTTGGTACATGGTCTTGTTCCCAGACAGGAGATGTCACTCGGGTCGGGATGGCTGTCACACTGTAGTCTGTGACCTTCTCTCCCGCCGGCGGACATGTATCGATTGGACCGAGGCAAGACGGAGCGTGGCATGAGATAAGCTGATAACAATGGATCTCATGTACAAAATACCATCTACGTATGAGATCATGCCGCTGGGTCAGTCCCTTTCACGGGCAGATTTCCAATATTCATGCTTCTGCAGGTCGACCCAGGGGTGCAATTCATCTATTCTATTACAACGAGCTACGCACATGCCAAACAAAAGTTCCCCCACGATCTGCGCCTATCCCAGGGTTCGTGCTCCGCCTTCTATCTTCGAGGAGGCTTCTCTACTGTCATGAAGCGCTGGGTGTAGCGCTGCCGGGTGCTATGGGAGTCGAGGCCCCTGAAGCGTCCTGCGTTGGGGCAGCAGGGCCGGGGGCAGGTATGTCTCCCGTAGGATCTCGAAGGAAGCTACGCATGAAGTTGCGCCACGGCGCCTTGGAGGGTACGAAATGACCTGGGAACGACGAGCGCATGGCCACCGGATCGTCAGAACATCGTCATCTACACGTGCAGGAACCAGGCCTGGGATACGCACCGCCGTCGTGGTACTCCACCCGCTTATTGGTCGAGATCTCGAGCGCCGGCTTCGACCGCTCCTCCACGACGATGACGTCCATCTTCCCGAGGATGTGTAGGGTCCGAGTCGAGAACGACGGCAATAGGATTGTATCGCAGAGCGGGCTGTGCGGGAGGAAGCCGGAGACGGAGACACAAAATTTCCTATGAGAGTGGTTAATCTCGGGCATGACGGGGGCTATACGAGATTACAACGACGTACAAAGGAGGATGGGGCGGCTGCCCATTGACCAAGAACGGCGGGTGCACTTCCGGCTTCTCGAGCTGCATAGGGTCAATGGCCATGTAATTTAGTGGGTAGCGCGACGCTGTGAGAAGGTGCACATACCAAGGCCGCGAGGATAGCAGCCATTGCGGCGCCCTGACTTGAAGATAGGTGTGTTCAGTGCATTCAGTCATACCTGGAGGACATGGTTCGAACCTAAACCCAAATACTCCCTAGAAGCACAATGTAACGTCATACCCTGGTGCCGACTAATATGCATGCAACCCTCATACCTCATAATGATCCTTGGCAAGCACGTCTCGTAGCGTGGCAAGAGATTCTTCGAGGCCGTTCGTCTGAGTGTGCGTCTCGTTCACTCGCCACCAGCCGCGCGGCGCGAGCGCGGGGTCTGTCTCTTCGGCCGCCTCAGCAGCACCAAGATTGTCGAGTGAGGATTCAGGCGACGTGGATGTGAGGATGGCCATGTCCACCGGGGTCAATACGTGCGGAGCGTCCACGAACACTGTCGAGGTAGAAGATATAAACGTCAGACAGGTATGGCAAGAGAAGTGAGTCGTTCGCATCATAATCATCGCCCTTGTGTATGAGACAATATTTCGTATACGAAGCACTTCTTTGGCACCAACAAGGCTGGCAAGCTTCTGTTTCCAAAGGTGAAGCGGCGACCAGACTGCCGGATGCTGTCTCAAAAACCGTATCTGCTGGGAGAGGCAGTGCGTGCTCTATAGCGCTCCTGCGGGGCTAGTCGATGTCGGCACATCCGCTCATTCCATCGAAGAGTGCCATGACGACCACTCTGTGAACTCTCCAAAGGAAGACGATGCATATCTTTGAGATGCCAGTCTGGTCTCGAGCTAGGGTTCATCATCCAATGCCCGTCCGGCGCGACATTTGTCGAATGCGATCCAGGCTCTGCCGGTCATCGTATCCCTAGCGACGCGCCTCTGATGTTGTATACACAGACGATGGATCCCAGAGCCATCCTCGGCGAAGTAGCACTGCCGCTAGGTCATGCATAGGTTCAACCCCTGGACCTTCCAGGGACATCGAAGTCGAATTCCAGGGAGTGCGCTCAGTAAAAATGCCGCGACTTTCGCGACATATCCGCACTTCCTTGCCATTGCAAACGAGACGAGCGACTGGATCATGGACCGTCCGACGTACCCAAGTCGAACTCTTTCCCACACGTCTTTCGGAAGGCGCCCAACTAAGTGCCAGTATATATAAGACCCCCTCCTGCATAGTGATATATTATTCACTCACTCTCTTGCTGAATATGGTGCCGCTTTGTGCATACCTTATATCACCCCGTCAGTCTGACCAATAACTCGGAACAGCTAGCTCTCCGGCTTACCCATGCAACATGAGGACTTTGCGAGAGGACATGATCGATCGACCTTGGTTGGGTAGATGAGATCAGCAAGAAGAAGACGTTATTGAGCCTGTGTGTGGGAGGCTACGAAGTGGTAGGGAGCAAGGTGATAACATCACAGAACTTTGAGCCGACAAATACTCTTCATTGGGCTGACTCGCCGGAACGATCGGATGCCGTGAGCCGGAACCGTGTCGTGACAACTGTGACAGCTCACTTCCCAACCGAGGGCTCGGTGGATCTCTAGAAAGGAGTTATACAAGCTCAGGCTGCTGAGGTCGGCGACATGTCCTGTCGAAAAGACGGAGTCTGATCCGACAACGTTCGCCGTCTTCCACACTCGGAGTCCAGATAATCTAGATGTGATCCGCCACACGATCTGAATCTTACCCGATGTCGCGGTGGCGTTTCGAGTCAGCTGGCAAACGTGACTACTTGACCCTTACCCTCTAATTCAGAAATATCCTGGGTCCGCATTCGCAGGGAGATAAACTGTGACGAGCAGGCTATCTTACGCAGTGTAGCGGGTCGCTAACTTACCTGGTTGGTTAGCTGTGAGGCTTGATGCACGCAAAGTTGCTGTTGAGCGACTTGGGATTGTACTACACTACAGGGGTCCTTATATACATGTAGGAGACCGTCTGACTAAGCTACTGTATAGTACCAATCCTGATGCATGTGATTCTATCTACAATGCATGTGTTACTCCTGTTACCCGGAGTACCAGTGTGTGAACTCGGCTGCCTAGTTAGGCACTTTCTATTGTTCAACACTCCCCCTTGCTAAGTGCAGCGGCAGATGCGCGCAAGCATTAAATGGCACATAGTGCAGCCAACTATGCTGGACTTTAATCATAAAATCTTAGTCCGAGCATTTCTCTGAATTTGAGAAATTTTATACGACCCAAGTTCTTAGTGAACAAGTCTGCTGGATTGTCATCAGTGCTTACGTAGAAGACTTCGACTTTCTTGTCTTCTACTAGCTCCCTCACGTAGTGGCAGCAAATGTCAATGTGTTTAGCCCGACACTCCATGATGGGGTTTGAGCTAATGAATATTGCTCCCTGATTGTCCGAGCAGATAGGCAGCGGGCCAAGCTTGTAGCCGATCTCCTCTAGGAGCATCTTTATCCAGGCTACTTGTCGCGAGCAATCGCTCAGCTTCAGTGGATGACAGGGCAACTGTCTTCTGTCTTCTAGACAGCCAACTGAACGCGCTGTTCGCGAACTTTAAGAAGTGTCCAGACTGTGACTTTCTGGATTCTGGGCTGTCTGCCCAGTCAGAGTCAGTGCATGCCAATATCCCATTGCCGCTTTGTCCTTCATAAACTAGCGCATAGAATTTTGTACCAATTAAATAGTGGCAGATATACAGCGCTCTGTTTACATGGTCCTGTGACGGATTTGCTGCAAATTGCGCAAGTAATGTCACGGCGTAGCATATGTCAGGTCGAGTTCCAAGCATTAGATATAGCAAGGAACCGATGACGGTCTGGTACTTGCTTCGAAGCGCTGGGTCAGCTGTGCCAGTATTGGCAACTGGCTTGTATCCAGCAGGGAGTGGAGTTGGCGCAGATTTCGCGTTCTGCATGCCACAGCGCTGCAGCACTTTCTCAAGGTAGGCGCACTGATCCAGATGGATTTCGCATCCTTTCCGAGTTATGCGCATGCACAGAAATTCCTTGATGTCGCCTAGGTCGCGACACTCCCACTTCTTCATGAAGCGGTCCTTTAATGAAAGGACTAGGGTCTTATCCTTGCCACAAAATATGGCATCGTCTACATAGACGATGATCAGCACGAAGCGACCATCTTTTGTCCTATAGACGAATATTCCGGCGTCGGATACGAGGCGTTTACAGCCAAGTTCCTTTAGGGACTCATTGAGGGTGCGCCACCACGCAAGCCCTGCCTGCTTGAGTCCATAGAGAGCGCGAAGTAACCGGAGTACTTTGTGCTCTTGGCCTGGTACTGCAAAGCCTTCAGGCTGCTCCATGTAAATTTCCTCGTCGAGCTTGCCATACAGATAGGCATTACGGACGTCGAGTACGGAGACGTGCATATCCTCAAGCGCAGCTAAGGCGAGGATTAGGTGTACAGTCTCAAAGCGTACGACTGGAGAGAAAACCTGATCATAGTCAAGGCCTTCAATCTGGGAGTAACCCTTGGCGACCAATCTGGCCTTTTTACGACCGTCAGTTTTGACGTCGAATACCCAGCGGTTTTTGGTGACCTTACGTCCCTTGGGACGATCAACCAATTCATAGACATTGTGTTTGTGAAGTGCCTCAAGTTCTTCGCGACACGCTGCCATCCACTCCTCAAGCTCCTTTTTAGGTAGCTTTAGTGTATCGCGGAATGACCATTCTCTCGGGCTGGTCCCGTCTGGTAGATCGTTGTCGAGGGTGGGTAGCGCTTTTGTAAGCAGCAACTCGACTAACTTAACTCCCCCTTCCCGGCATAATTCTGCCAGTAGTAACTCAGCGCTTTGCGCTTCATCCTCATCGGATGGGGCGGACTCGACAGGTTCGTTGCGTGGAGGATGATTTGGCGCAGAACTAGGTCCGGGAACCTGTTGTTTTTGCTGCCTTTGTGGTCCGGTTTTGGTACGGGAGCTACCCGCATCCTCACCGACCATTTTTTTCCATCTCCCCTGATTTTCGATGTCCTTTACTATGTCTTGGGGCTTCCGCTGCTCACCAAAGACATTACCTCTACGAGTTACTGGTCTCCGCTCCCTTGCTGAATGTCGCGGCTCCACTGGGGGTGCAGGGTGTTCAACCGGTGCATGGGGCGGCGGTACTGGGTCTGCGGGCGCATCTTGCTGCTCCTGTTCATCGTCATGAACATGACCGTTTCCCCTTTCAGGAAGGTGATGTTTTGGATGATCATCGTCGTCATCCTCATCTACCTGAGGTGTGGTATTTGGCTGATCCGCTGGGATCATTTCTTCTCGAGGTGGCCAAACTCGAGTTGTGCCCCAATGATTCGTCAGGGGACACTTAGGAAACATAGTTTCATCAAACATTGCAGTGGATGATCTGAACAAAACATTGTCTGGTGCTCTCATAAAGAGCCATCCGCCAGTGCGCTCTGTAGAGCCATCTCCCCCAAGATAAATCATCAGCTCCGATTTGGGCGATAAACCGTTTTTTCTAACGTCCTTGGGTATGAAGACATACGCACTGCAGCCGAAAACGCGCAGGTGCGCCACAGATGGCGGCTCGCCATGTATCAATTCGTAGGGGGTAAGCCAATTAAGGCGACGAATTGGTGTCCTGTTATAAACATGGACAGCATGATCCACAGCGAATTCCCACCAGGATGGAGGTAGACAAGCATCATGGCGCATTGCCTCTGCTTTGTCCATGAGCGTCCTGTTAAAACGCTCAGCTCTGCCATTCTCCTGAGGAGTATGCGGCGAGCTCTGAAGGATCTCTATGCCATTATCCTTTAGAAGGTCTTTGAATGCAGTGGAGACGTATTCTCCCCCTGCATCAGACAACCACTTCTGCACTGTCTTTCCATATTTAGTTTTTACCATGGCTAGGAATTGCCTTGTGGCTGTAATCGCTGCAGATTTTTTGCGCAGATTTACAGTCCACGCGTGCGATGAAGCATCATCATAGTACAGTATGTAGTACTTGTACTTATGATAGGAATCTACTGGGAAGGATTTTAAGTCTGAATGAATAAGTTCAAACGGTACCTTTGCCCGGTAGTTGGACGGCGGGAAAGACTTAGAGTGCATTTTCCCTTTTGCACATCCCTGGCATATAGGTGAGTCCTTAGGAATCTCCACCTTTCTGGGAAACCCAGACGTATGCTCCTTCGCCTTTGCAAGCACGTCCTTAGAAGGGTGCGCAAAATGGCGATGCATGGTCGAATAATCGACTTCGTTTATGTTCACATAAATATTCTGAACATTTTCACCTGATTCAGCCACGAGGGTGAAGGTGGTAGTGTCCGGATGCTGCGGTATAAACCTGAATAATGGTTTCCGCGCTCCCGGTTCATACAGACTGATATGCTGCGCTGTTGCGCGCAAGTCTAGTCCGTCTTGGAGGAATACCCCTAATGACAAGAGATGTGCTGCACAATTCTCCATATAATAGACAGGATATAGGCGCGTTTGCAGCCATTGTTCGTCTATTTGGTAGTTTAGGAACACAGTTCCTTTAGCAATGATGCTACCTACCGCTCCTTGTTGTGCCGTTTGAGTACGGATAGGAGTCTGGAGATACTCGAATTCCGAGAAGTCTCTTATGTCATTTGTAATGTGCAAAGATGCACCTGAGTCCAGTAGCCACTCATTCGCTGAGAAGCGATTTTTTTCTTTACCCTTACAACGTGAACACGCAGCATAATCGCGCGAATGAATACATTGTACATTTTTTAAGCCGCTACTAAGTACATTTACTAATGTCCGAGCACCGTTGTGCAAGTCAGAAGCACCTGTTAAAGTGCTGTTAGTAACTTGCTTAGGGTTAGGATTTTGAGTGACGTACTCATTACCCCAGTCGTCGTAGCCATTGTATGGCTCCATGCAGCGGAGCTCACCCGTTAACGGGTTCCAAAAGCTCTCGTCGACAATAGGGGGCGCAAGGCCCGCAGCCTGCGCTATCATGCCGTCTAACTCGGCATCATGCGCGTCGATGTCTTCTTCGTCTGATGCCCAGACGATGGACTTCTCTTCGGCGTCGCGGAAGTCGTCGTCCTTGCTGATGTATTTGTCACGCATGACCTCGTCGATGCGATCGGCCATGTCGACATCATCGTGTTTGCTGCGCTTTGAAGCGCGTGACTCGGTGTCCGAGGGGACTTCTTCGATGTGAGCGGAGCTCACGACTTCCTTCAGCGCGCGGATTGTCTCCGGCGTGCCGGCGACGTCTAGGTCCTTGGCGAGCTGGAGAGTGTCTCCGAGCCAGTCACCGCGAGCGCGCTTCTTGCCCTTGTTAGGGGCAGGTGCTGTGACTTTTCGAGTCCTGCTGCCCGAAGGCGCTGACTCGACGACAGTGGTGGTCGTCGGAGCGGGGATCGACACAGTGTCGGCGATGCGCATGTCCGCATGCTCGTCGTGCTTGTGCGAATGCGGCTTACCACGGTTTTTACCGCCGTGCTTTCCCCTAGGAGTAAAGCCCTTGGCCTTCTCCTTGCCCTTGTCGTTCCACTCCTTTTTCCCCACGCTGCTGCTGCCCTCAGGGCACTGCTGCTGCGAAAAGGAGGGATTGCCCTTCTTCTGCTTGATAGCAGAGATTTTCTGGGCCGACGACTGCCCCTTGTTCCTCGACTGCTCCCAGGAAGCGACTAAGGCATCCTGGGCACTGCTTGGTGTGAGCTCTTTGATCTCGATTTTGTTGAGAGCGAGCTGTATAGCTGTCTCATAGCGGGGTGGAGCGGCACCAAGAATAATCAAGGTTCTCATCTGCGGGGGCAGAGAGAGGCCAGCTCCGTCGAGTTCATCGAGGTTGCTCTGGATTTTTGCGATCGCAGGGCCGGGGTGCTCGTTTGCTGGGATACGGACATTGATCGCAGCCTTGAAGAAGGCGAATGCCCCCATGGCACTGGTTCCTCCGTAGAGCCCATAGAGGGTGTTCCAGATCGACTTTGCAGTCGTCTTAGTTCTGACGAGCTGCGCGACTTCAACGCTTAGGCGCAAACGAATGCTGCCCATTGCCTTCGATTGCATCTGAATCCATTCAAGGACTTCAGAGCGGTTCGACCCATCCGCAGCCTGTGTAGGCTCTGTGAAGCCGTCGGGTAACTCAATCAGAATCCAGACTCCCTGCGACTGCAGGTATGCCTTCATCAGATCGGCCCAGCGACGGTAGTTCGCGCCGTCGAGGACGGGGACGAGGTTCTGAAGAGAGTTCGACATGTTGTTAGTTGGTGGTGGTAGAGCGGTTGTTGATATGGTTCTGGGAATGCATTATCAGTGCTCTGTCTTATGCTGCCGGAATGGCGCTAGCACCACACTGGACTCATTGTTTGGGATGGCGACAGCGAAGCTGTGCCCGACCTGCAGCCATATAGGCGCAAGGTCTCCCCTTGACGTCAAAGCCCCTAAGGGCGACGTCCAGGTAAGCTATTCTGACCCGCAGCGGACGCAGCCTCAAGGGCGCAGTACCGCGCAGTGTTCAGGGCTCATAACCTGATGAGCAGGCTATCTTACGCAGTGTAGCGGGTCGCTAACTTACCTGGTTGGTTAGCTGTGAGGCTTGATGCACGCAAAGTTGCTGTTGAGTGACTTGGGATTGTACTACGCTACAGGGGTCCTTATATACATGTAGGAGACCGTCTGACTAAGCTACTGTATAGTACCAATCCTGATGCATGTGATTCTATCTACAATGCATGTGTTACTCCTGTTACCCGGAGTACCGGTGTGTGAACTCGGCTGCCTAGTTAGGCGCTTTCTATTGTTCAACAAACTGTAATGGGGTTGGAATATTCTCAGCAACTCAGTAATAGTATATGATCGCTGACTGCTACGACGATTCTCGGGGTCACCTTGAAGTTGATCACGCCACTGGAGTATTGCCCGGCCGTATGTCTTTTTTATTCAATCTGTTTAGCTCACTAACCATTATGCTCGTGGTCACCTTGGTTGGAAATCCTCCCTCGTCAAAAAAGGACATGCCGCCCTCCCTGCTCGGCATGTACCTTGAAGGGTGGGCACAATGGTTTCGGTCAAGATGCTGTCATTGCTTGAAATGTAAGTTCCGTCATATCACATGATGATGATCTTCCGCGAAGACAATAAATGCGTCTACTATGCAGGTCCACACCACAGACATCTTGTGGGTGGTCCTCGTACACTCCAAGGATGCCACCGACTCACCGACTAATGTAGGGGTGTACCGCGCATGTGTACCGCTTAGCGAGGGCTGAGTTCATGATATTTATCGCGCGCCTGAACTGTGTGGGTAGGTGTTGAAATGAATTCACACTCTAGTACTGGTTGGATGGTGTAATGGTAACACCTCCCGGCGCTTATGGGATGACCTGGGTTCAATCCCCAGTCTGACCAACTTTTCGTGTTTTATCAGGTTATGAGCCCTGTGTACGCTAGGAGAAAGCTGGGTCAGAGTAATGTTGAAAGGAGTGAATTGGCGTGGCTGTAAAGGCAGGGAACAAACCTTTGAGGGAACTGCTGAGGGACCCGTTAGGCACACAGGAGAGCAGAGGAAGGAACGATGCATTAGAGGGCGTATCCAGCCCAGTATATATACATGTGCAAGACCATCACCTGATGGTCGAGTCATGATGAGTCATAATCGTAAGCTACATGAGTCATCGTTAGTAAGATGGAATCCGGAACCCTAGGTTACCGGCAATATCATATGCTAAGGAGCGGAGGCCTGGATGTCTGGTATCTAATCTACTGAGATAGGACAAGAGCTAATCGAGTCCTATAGATAAGATAAAGAGCGAAAAGAGAGTAAGCGTACAGTACAGTATGTAGCATTGCAGAACACAATGTAAGTCCATATCAGGTAAGCCTGATAAGATAACACTTGAAATAGTAGAAGTCCAACACTCCCACTTGTTCAAGACGCTATGACCGTGCCAGTTGACATTCGAAGTTTCTCTATTCCAGAGAGTGGAACGTTCTTGGTCAACGCATCTGCAAGGTGGTCTTCACTCGCAACAAAGAAAATATCAGTTTCACCCTTCTCATAGAACTCTCGGATGAAGTGATACTGTATTTCAATGTGTTTTGTGCGGTGGTCCACGGCAGGATTAACTGCAAGGAAAATGCTTCCTTGATTGTCCAGACACAAAGGAGTGGGAGCTGTCATGTTGTCACCAAGCTCCTGTCCGAAGTTCCTAAGCCAAGCCATTTGACACCACACATCAGAGGCTGCTTTGTACTCTGCTTCTGTTGAAGAGAGGGAAATGGTGGGTTGGCGTCTGGAAACCCAAGAAACAACACAATTGGCCATGAGGAATACAAAGCCGCTTGTGGAATGCCTATCATCGTGATCTTCTGCCCAGTCTGAGTCTGAATAGGCAATTAACCCGGAGTTGGAATCACCGTCATAACAAAGCACATAGTCCTTTGTTCCCCTTAGGTAACATAAGACATATTGTGCGAGGCGCATGTGATGCTTCGACGGGTTCGAGGCAAACTTGGCGAGTCTTGTTATGGAAAAAGCGAGATCAGGCCGTGTACCAAGCATAGCATACATGATGCTACCGATGATGCTTTGGTACTCTGTATGGAACACATCCGTTGCGGTTTCCGTGTTCTTCTCCAAAACTGAACCAGCAGGTAGAGGTGTCTTTGCAGGTTTGCAATTAGACATTTGGAACCTCTCCAAAATGGTCTGAACGTATTCAGATTGATCAACTAGAATCTGTCGCTTTTGACAATCACGATGAATTCTAAGTCCTAGAAAACGCTCTCCAAGATTGGTCATCTGATACTCCTTCTTGAGATGATTCTTTATTTGTTCAATGAACGGTTTAGAATCTCCAAGGAGCAATAAGTCGTCTACATAGAGGACTACATAGCAGACTTGACCGTTGCTTTTACTGGAGTAAACATAAACTCCGGCATCCAAATATGTCCGTATGAACCCTTGGTTCAGAAGAGTTCGGTGGATCTTAGTGTTCCATTGTCTAGATGCTTGCTTAAGACCATAGATGGCCTTCTTGAGGAGGCAGACCCAATCCTCCTTGCCTGGAACTACCCAGCCTTCGGGCTGTTCCATGTAGATTTCCTCTTCGAGTTCACCGTTGAGGAATGCTGTCTTAACGTCCATCGAGTCCATCTCCCAGTCTTCGAGTGCAGCATGTGCAAACATATATCTCAAAGACTCAAAACGAGCGACTGGAGAGAAAGTCTCATGGTAATCTTCACCCCAGACTTGAGTGAAGCCCTTGGCTACTAACTGGGCCTTGTACCCGCCATCATGCTTTCGCATGTACACCCATCTATTCTTGACAATCTTCCTGTTCTTGGGATGGGGAACCAAGATCCAGGTGCCGTTTTGCTCATGAGACTTCATCTCAGAGCCTTCAGTGGCGTGCCAGTGGTCCCACTGAAGGGATTTCCTTGCATCTGAACGCGAGGTAGGAACCGATTCAGAGTAATTGGCCTCCTTGAGAGCCTGCAATATCATAAACACTTCCGCTTGCTGATCTCCATGAGAGTCAGTTCGACGGTCGATCCGAGCCAGAGGCTCATCACCATAAACGTTGTCCCTATTCCTGTTCGGGTTCCTCCCAGCATTCTCATGACGAGGGCGAGTATACACAGGCTGAGGAGGTTGAACAGGTTGAGGACATTGTGCAGGTTCAGGGAGCTGTCTCTCAGGTTCTCCCACCGGTTCCAGTTCGTCGATGTCCTCATAAACATCTTCGCTCTCTACTGGTAGAGGAAGTGGAATTTCGATCTGTTCCTCTTCATCATCCTCAGAATCAGAGTCTACAGGATCGAACAATGGCGGACCCAGAGTCTTCGGGTTAACCAAATCCTTGTGTGCAGGAAAGGAGTCTTCATCGAAGGTCACATCACAAGACACAACGATCTGTCGACTGGAAGCATCCCAGAACTTGTAGCCCTTGGAGCCTTGCTCATATCCAACAAAGATCATCTCAATTGCCTTTTTATCGAGTTTCCCTTGTCTTTGTTCCTTTGGCACATGCACGAATGCCTTACACCCAAATACTCTGAAGTATGAGATATCTGGGACCGTGCCATCCCAGAGAGTTATCAGGCATTGCCACTTAAGGCATCGCATAGGCTGGCGATTGTAAATATGAACGGCAGTATCAACTGCAAGTTGCCAAAAACCGTGACTAAGACCAGTGTGGTGAAGCATAGCCGTAGCCTTTTCCATGATTGTGTGATTCCAGTGTTCAGCTCGCCCATTTTGCTGAGGCGAGTGCGCTACCGTCTTTTGGTGAACTATTCCATAGAATTTAAGACGGGCCGTGAAAGTGTCAGAAGTATATTCCCCCCCTCGATACGAGCGTACATTGATGATTTTATAACCAGTAACATTCTCAGCCCATGCCTTAAAGTCCTCGAACGCTTGGAGCGATTCAGACTTGTGACGAAGGTAATAGGCTCGTCCTAGACTAGTGTAGTCGTCCAGGAACAAAATGAAGTACTTAAAACCACCATTGACTGCTTGAGTACACATAGGACCATCTTCATTGGTGTGTACCAACTCAAGAGGCTTTGTAGCACGTTTGTAAGACGTGGGGAATGGGGCGCGATGAGACTTGCCCCATTGACAACCTTCACAGGGAGATTGATCCTCAACTCCCACTGGATCTACACCTTTGGTATGATCAGGTAAACAGCGAATAACTTCCTTCCTTGGACAGATGCACCATCCGGCGATGCCAGATACAAAAAGGGGTAGACAGCAGTGCTGCCGATTTCCTGTCCAGGACGTCCATAAACGAAAAATACAAATTGTTTAGGAAGTTGTATGGTGCTTCCATAACAATATTGCCAGAAACTTTGCCATGCGAAAACGGTTGGTCATAAATGACCATCTGACCTGAACCTTGAATGAGTGTGTCCTGATTTCCCCACAATACCAGTAGAAAACAAACAGCCAGAGGCTTGAGGAATATATGCGACATTAGATATAGTAATCATCATGCGCTCTTTTCCGACTGTTGTTAAACCTTTGATAGTGCCAGAGCCTAGTGCTTCTATTTTAGCATCTCCTGCTGTACCAAAAACAACAGGAACCGTATACGGCTTGTAATCCCAGAAGTATTCCATAGAATTGACGACTGTCTGACTTGCACCTGAATCCATGAGCCATGCAATGTGCTTGAATTGATGCAAATGAGTCTTATTCACACCGGGGCAATAGAACGACGAGCTCAATTGTGCAGATCCAGTGTCAGCAGACGCGCCATTATGTACAACAAGAGATGAAGCCACTAAAGAACCAGCAGTACAAGGGGGACAGACTCTACATGAAGGGTCCATACAAGCTGTGTACTTAACCTCCTCGACTTCCACCACTGAAGCACCTTGACCGTTAGACGAGGACGAACCGGATTGAGTGACCTTAGTGCCATCCATGGTAGTGTGGACAACTACCGTGTTCGCCTTTTTACCGTTGCCTTTGCTGTTGCCACCCTTGCCTTTCCCTTTGCCCTTGTCACTGCCATTCTTGGGGCGCAGGTGTGGGAACTTAGTCCAGCATTGGTCCGAACCATGTTTCTTGCCGCAGTGAGAGCAAGGACAGTTACCATGGTGTACCTTAACCTGGGAAGTCTTTGACGCAGACTGTCCCATTCCGGACCGGCGGAGAGATTCCTCAGAGAGTACTTTGCTCACGAGGGTCTCGACCTTCAACTCCTTGAGAACGGTTGTCGCCATGATGGCCAACACCATTGTCGAGTAGCTTTCTGGTATTTTTGACATCAGGAGGAGAGCCTGAGTTGGCTCGTCCAGCGTAATGCCGCCGTTGACGATGTCCTTGAGTACGGTTTGGATCTTAGAGATCTGATCCTGCATCGGTTTATTGTCATCCATTTCTCTCGACTTGATGAGAGCCGAGAATTGCGACCACACGTATGCTGCGTCCAGTGTACCAAAATGCGACTTGAGTGCCGCCCACATGTCCTTAGCTGATTTCATGACCTCATCACCATCCTCATCCTTCTCATAGAGGAGGTGGTGGAAGCTATTGTCCATGTGCATGAGGATCACACCCTTGGCTTGGGTGTTCGCCTTCTTGTAATCCGCTTTAGTGAGGTCACTGGCTTTGAGGGTGTCATCGGCCTCAATAAACGTTAAGTAGCTGAGCATCTGGCTCGACCACACATTGTAGTCCGAGGACTTTTTAAGGACAGGGATGCTGTCAGCCTTCATGTCTGACATGGTGGTGGTAAGATTATGAAATTCGAAGAAGTCAGAGACTTCTTCAGAAACGGAGGGCTGTGGTAAACTTTCAAGAACGAAAGCGAGGTCAGACGATAAACTTTCCTCAGCTTCTTCTTGAGACAGTGCTAGTAATTCCTCTACATTGTCTTCTTCGAAGAGATTTGATAGATCAGACGGTAATGTAGTAGGAACAAACGATGGAGATAGGTTTACTGGAGATGTGATGGGAGTAGGTGATTGTGCTCTAGAGCCGGGGATAGAAGGAGACCCGTACTCTGGGATTGACGCAAGATGTTGCGGTTCAGGTTCAGAACCCTCAAAGAAGCTTAGAGAAGCGAATACAGAATAAGAGTTGTCTTCTTGCCAGTGGTCAACCGGGATACCCCAGTTTGTACTTCCAATGTATGGACCGGACCACCTGTGTTCACAGACTGTTTCATCACACGGCCAAAACTGGTATTCAGTTTCTTCAGGCTGGAGGTGATAGTCTCTTAGTTCTGTAACATCGAAGAGATGTTGAAGACCTCTGCAATCATATGGAGTTTCTTCTTCTGATGCTTCTGAATTATTGTCTGGCTGATGCTCAGATGAAGCCACAATGTGATGCTTGACTTATATGATATTTTCCAGTGATATATATGCAACAAAAATAAATGCTAGGTACGCCGACCTGTGTACTACAAACTGATCCAGTCCAGATAGCCCCCATTGGCTATGCTCGTTAGGTCCTTTGTGACCTTTCTATACCGCTTGACTAACGGTTCCTGCGGTGTTGAGAATTTGATGGTGCCGACGCAACGGCAAGCCCACGAGATGCTATCTCGCTGCTGCTTAGACCAGTGATTGGCCTTGTCAAAGTTGTCGCTGACCCAATTTAGTTGGTCAGCGAAGCAGTGGAGCGCGCGCTGGGAGTCTCCGAGAAGCGATTCGAAGAGATACTTCTTGTCGAAGATCGCCTGATAGCGCTCGATGGTGGCGCTGACTTTCTTCTCGAGGATCCCGATGACTTCTTCAGTAGACTTCTTCTTGAAGTCAGGGAGCAGGCGAGGAGCGGGTGCTGAAAGACGTTCAGCAAGTGGGCACGGCTGGGCGGCAGGGTTGGAGCGGACGGGAGCGGGGAGCGGGTGTGACTGGAATCACAAAAAATGTTAGATACGAGATCAAACTTGATGAGGTAGAGTCGGCGTCAACGGACCTTTCTCTCAGGTCTCATTGGTGGATAAACTTTGTGCAAACGGCGCGAAGGCCCACTGGAAATACGATCCTTTAGTGCCTTGGGCACTTCAGGTCGTCAAACGCTGAGTCTACTGAGAGACTAGCAAAACTGCTATGCTTACTCCTAGGAGCGTAGTCTTGGAGATCCTGCAGGGATGGGGACAACTAGGTATGCGCGTGTAGCGCAGGGCTCATAACCTGTTGAAAGGAGTGAATTGGAGTGGCTGTAAAGGCAGGGAACGAACCTTTGAGGGAACTGCTGAGGGACCCGTTAGGCACACGGGAGAGCAGAGGAAGGAATGATGCATTAGAGGGCATATCCAGCCCAGTATATATACATGTGCGAGACCATCACCTGATGGTAGAGTCATGATGAGTCATAATCGTAAGCTACATGAGTCATTGTTAGTAAGATGGAATCCGGAACTCTAGGTTACCAGCAATATCATATGCTAAGGAATGGAGGCCCGGATGTCCGGTATCTAATCTACTGATATAGGACGAGAGATAATCGAGTCCTATAGATAAGATAAAGAACGAAAAGAGAGTAAACATACAGTACGGTACGTAGTGTTGCAGAACACAATGTAAGTCCATATCAGGTAAGCCTGATAAGATAACACTTGAAATAGTAGAAGTTCAACAAGTAACCCTCGCCTTGACTAAGATTAGTCAAGGGTAACTCCAGTTCACTGAAAAGTTGGTTCCTGAACTGAATGTCCGAGAGCGTGACTTCAGGGGGAGTGTTGAAATGAATTCACACTCTAGTACTGGTTGGATGGTGTAATGGTAACACCTCCCGGCACTTATGGGATGACCTGGGTTCAATCCCCAGTCTGACCAACTTTTCGTGTTTTATCAGTAGGGTGTATTGCACTTGACACCACTGCGTCAAAACTTGTTGCACTGATAGGAATGATCTTTCAATCTGTTTATCGCCCACAGCCGTGGCACGACCGGGTTCCGAGAATCGCTGCAGTAATCGTACTGTACGTATCAGTCCTTTGCTAACTGTCAGTAATACATGTCCGAGCGTTCCACGTTCGTCGGGTTGGGTATGTCTGGTATCTAATGGTAAGGCATGCAAGTAGAGACTTGGGTTTATAGGCAAGAGTGCATCGTCGCAATCATACAATCATGGCGATCATATACAGTAGCGGTAAAATCGCTAGGCGCTACCGCCAGCTTCCACGGTCCGTCGTCGCAGTTGACTGCCGGCGCGATCGCGCGACCCAATACGAGTTGAGGCTGTCGTTGCTCGGCGGATCTGAATGAGAAAAGACCTTCCGCGGCTTGATCACCCTGTAAACTTCGATGTGTGGCGGTTCTTTCTCCTCCAGGATTGAGGCCGTCTCGTCATGCTCGTTGCCCGGGCGCCGGAAGAAGGATAGACGGGGGTAAATGCGGTACTGGGCGAAAGCGATGATGGGGCTAGCGCGGAATAAATATGAGCATCCTGCACAGAATGATGGACGGGAGCGCGTACACGAGGGCGAGGGAGACTGCCATGAAGACGATGGTCGATACTGGAGGTGTCCAGCCATGGTACACGATTTCCTAGACGCAGTTCGCGTGAGCGGGTGGCATGAGGAGGGGTACTATGCGCGACTTACGTAGTAGTGGTACTTGTTCCGATCGAATGCGTACCGCAGCCCGAAACCCATCCCTGATTGTTTGTTCACAAAGAGATCGATACCCAGGGCGACAAAGAAGGTCCCCACAGAAGCAGAGCCGATCGCCTGCAATTAACGGTTCAGACACAAACACACATTCAATACACGTTCAGAGACACCCACAACTGCAATCCTCTCCCAATGGGGGATGAGACAGACGTTGACGAGCGCGAAGGCAGCGCCGATCAGCCAGCAGCCCCAGATCTCCTTCACAGCTAGATTCGGGGCGAACAAGCAAATACGTATGCCCCACGAGAACCCGCTTGCAACACAAATAAGGATGACCCCCGCGAGGCGACCATATTCGTACAGCCCGAAGGCAAATGCGGGGAAGAAGAGCAGTATCGGGATCAGCGTGATAACGAGCTCTGGCAGGTCGTTTGCTAGTTCGGTGTTAATGAACGCAGCCCACACTGATAAGACAGGTCAATAAGACCATGTACACGTAGACGCGATGCGGACGTACTGCTCACTGTTACTGTCAACCCAATAGCAATGCCCGTCGTGATGCGTGGCAGCATGACACCACCTACGACGAGCGGGACGCCGAGCAAGAAGCAGTAGATGATCCACAGCACGGCGGCAGCGTCGTATCCAGTGCCACCGCCGTCCGTCGCGGCCCCTTGTGCGATAGTGGTATTGCCATTCCAGACGGTGACTATCCCATCACTTGAGACGTTGACTTTCAGGTCTTCACGAGCGACGAGGACCGCCATGCCTGACATCATAGCGGGAATGGCATGTACGGGACTAGCAGCAGAAAGAAAGAGCCATGCCCAAGGAACGACAAGGCGTACTGCAGTGGCCATTGAGACGGCGATGCCAGAGGGTGCTGGAGGCGGAGGACCAGAGGGTCGCTCTGGGTATCGGCCCTTTGCCATGGCTGGCTTCATAAAGCGGCCGTCGAGCTTCGGAAGACCGGGAACAGTGGCGGGCTAGCCGGCGGTGATAACGTAAGACGTGCGAGCGCACGGAACGGCACTGCGCACATTGCTCAGACAGGGGACACGGCATAGAAGTTTCTTTGGCTAGATAGACGGAGAGAAGGGAGCAGTGGGCATGTCTATCGCGGTGCAAATGGAAGTTATAAGTACTTACGCACGTTGCGGTCTCCGTCGCGTCATGCTTGTCCGTAAAATTTGGAGACGCATCCCGACGACGATCGGGTAGCTATGATGGAATCGGTTATGGTCGTCTCAGTCGCTGCGCAACGGGCAGGCTTCATGGCGGTATTCAGCATTCGCCCTTTCAGTTGACAAGCCGCCATCCAAGTTGCCATCGCTGCGCTACGAAAGATACCTTGTGTGGCAGACAAGCTTCGACAACCCTGTGCGATTAGGATACATCGATGTGTGTAAAGGGAAGCACGGATCCTGCAGCTTGCAATGCGACTCCCACATTAAAGTCGCCGATAACCAACTCGTGTGTAGGTTTGGCAGGCCTACAGATTACTATCAGTAGATTCGGATAGCAACGAATACACACGTTGGTTCCGTTCTGCTATCAGTAGTACCTACTATTAGTAGTAGACTCATAGAGTTGATCGTGGCCAAATCGTGGCGCATGCTTGGTTTTGAGAACGCCACCTGGCACGTGAATCCAAGTTGTGGCCAGGTCGCCAGTGGCGTTCGCCGATGCCGCTTTCAAGTTTCCACGAATGAGCCCTATGTTCATACCATTACCAGCTCTTGATCGCTCGTCCCACTACGGTCAGGCTGGCTTAGGACATATAGAGTGAAAGTTTTCAGGACCTTACGCCTTCAAACAGAGAGTCTAAAGATTTCCACTGCGCTGAGACCCAAGGACTCGATCTATAGGTGAGCGCATGGTTGTTCATGAATCAGTCATCATCGTCTTTTCGTGCTCAATACTTCGAACTGCAATTTGCTTCTGACAGCAACCACAGCATCTTGCTAACTACCTTAGGACAGATTGGTGGTTGCTTGGCGAGAGTGCAAAGCTACAGGTCTCTCCAGGACAGATGGAGACCAATGACGAGCCCTATCAAGTTGCGAGCGTGCTGGCGAAGTCGATCAACGCTCTAGGTGGCCCGGAGCACGCTGCGGATGATCTCGCATGGGCTAGCTCGATGCCTCAAGGAAAGGCACTTCTCGAATGGTTATCGTCGCAGGTCCAATGCGAGAATCTAGTCTCGACGGGTTCTGAGACCATCACATATCAAGCCTCACTACAACCTATCGCGCTACATGAACAGGAAATACTCGAGTTCGTCTTGGTGACGAGTCTTGTCACAAGGAGCATCGACTGACAGTCCCTCAGAAACAACGCAAACACGCCAGCACAAAGCACAGAAGGTGTGACGTCTCACAACATGGGTCTGCCCACAGGATATCGAGGACCTGGTTCCCTTAGGTACGCCAAATACTTATGTGCCACAGTGGCGCATATATTCAAACATACTCCATCTTTCCAGTGCAGACTCTCGATTCGCTGAAGAAGAGTCAGAGCTCTTAGATAAAGAGACGCGGCTACTCAAGCATCGATTAAATCGCTCGAAGTATGTTTACGTTTCATTGACCATTAGACTCCTAAAATTGATCTTCTACCCAAGGGTTGCAGCCAGAGACTTGGCACAGACCATCAAAACGCTGAGATCAGAAGTTGAGGCGACCGAGAAAGAAGTATGCTCTGAAAATGCTAAGCTCAGCGAGCTATGCGTTGACGTTTGTGTCTGCTGTCATTGGCCTGCGTAAATCCCCTGATTGACGATGGCTCCGGAATATAGGTGGACAACGCTGTAACTCGGTCTGTGCGGACCGCCGAGAACTTGTTGCAAATCGCAGAGAGAGGTAGCATTTGGCATGCCTTATTTTGCTGTGATGCTTGACCATGGATATTCAGAACAATCGCAGAACTCGTCAGCGCAGTCTGCTCTCGCGACTTTAGTCCGACTGCACCGCAGTATAGCATCGGGTGCTACACGACAACTCGCTTCCGTAGACGAGGCCATAACATCCTTACCATCACCCGCAGAGATTCACGAAGAAGCTGAAAGGCTGCACGACTCGCTTGTAGCCTCTGGCAGCGAACGAAGCCATGCCAACGACGACGCCTATAGCACACAGCTAGATGAGATCTCTGCAGTACTGGAAACCGTCGCGGACGAGAAGACTAAGCGATGTATCATCGACAAGTTCTTGCAAGAGGAGTTATCGTTAGGGAGCATGGACCAGGTTGATGTTGATGTCAAGGATGAGGTATCGCGTGCATGGTACATGGACCAACAGGTTATCCTATACGCCCGCGAGAAGGTCGCTGACCAGGTGAGGCCCGTATCCACCGCTGTATGCCATACGCAGTGCCTCAACTTAACCTCGATCTAGACTTCTGGACTTCTCACAGAGGGGCTTCTCCCGCAGCTCTCGGCCCTACACACTGGGCTCTCAGCTCGCACCATGCACGCCGTTGAGCAAGAGGCCCTCGTGAGCGCACTCATCGAGGAGCTCGAGGAGATCGCAGATGACGTCGCGGCTGTCAACGTCAAGCATACGAACCTAGCGGGCGCTCGCACCGGGGCCGACGGGGACGCACCGAAGAGGCCAGCACGCGAGATGCTAGAAGACCAGCTTACAGAGCTACTGAAGCGTACGCAAGGTAAGCTGACTACCCCCGGGTGCTGGCGAAGGCTGCTGCTGAGTAATGTTGAATGTGTAGAGTTGAGGCCGCGTGATGCCGGGCCTTTTGTACTGTTGGGGAGAGAAGACACCGTGAAAGAACTGGATGCGGTGCGAGAGCGTGTTAAGGCTGGGGACAGAGCAGCAGAGGCTTGGGCCGCGAACCTCGTGCCGACCCTCTCTCAACTGTGCGTTCCCGAATCTCTTCGTCGGCATGGATCGCTGATACCGCATCGTAGCTCTGACGAGCACGCTGAGTTGCTCTCCCTCGTCTACGAGAATGCTCCAGTCAATACGTCGCCACCTTTCGGGCCGTCCTCTGAGGCACGCACCTTGCAGGGGTCGCTCAAAGAAGCAACTCAGCGTCTCAGCACCAAGGTGCAGGGGCTAGAGAAGGCTAGCTGCTTTCAATACCTCGCGCATCGTGTAATCCGCTCACATGGCACCTTTCCCACAGGAAACGCAACTTAACGAGCGCGACAAGAGGAAGCTGACGGCTTTCGTAGAGAAGTGGGCCCGATAGTCTACGCAAACGAAGCAACAACATCGTAATAGTGAGTCAATAATGACAATAATGGTATCCCGATCCAGAGTGTCCAAAAGCCCTATCCCACATTCGTTCGTACATATCCAACAAAGTATCCAACAGTTTCAGCAGTATCCGGGAGTAAGCGCAGAGAATACGCCCTTGAAATAACGCCGCAAACCCGGTGCACCAAACACAATGCCTCCCACAACGCCGTCTGGGCGCACGATTACAACAGTCAGATCGTCGTCAGAGCAACAGTAATTCGTGAAGGCACGCTTCTCCGGATCGAACACCACCGAGCTCACGTCGTCCACGACCTCCGGGAGCGCGCCACGGGGGAAGACGACAACCGAGTGCACAGCGTCCGCAGGGTATTCCTGGACCTTCGCGACCACTCTCCGGACCTCCTCCGCGGAGTCGTTTCCTGCAAAGAGCAGCACCGTGTGGTAGGTCGGGCCGAATAACTTGAAGAGCGACGTCTCCCCGCCTTCAATGGGAACCAAGCCGGGTGCATCGGGCGCCCTGTCTCCCGCACGGACCATGTCACCAGCCTCGGTGCCATATGGGTCCTGTGGTGCCTCGGCGACGTACGGATTCCGCTCGTCGAGGATGATGCGGCTCCAGCGGTAGTTGATTCCGAGCATCTTCAAGGGGCCTCCACGGTCCCACGCTGCAAGTCCGCTCCCGTCGTTTCGCATGACCTGGGTCTTCTCGTGGATGTTCGTCGTGCGCCTCAGGACCTCGGCGATGACGGGTGCACGCTCGGCGGTGTAGCTGTGGAGGAGCGAGGGTGCCGCGAGCGCCTTCTCCACGAGTGCGAGTTTCCAGCCGAGATTAAACTATTGGGCGGGCCGTTAGCAGGGTGTGTAAAGCGGAAGGTGGGGCGCACGCACTGCGTCTTGGATACCGGAGTTGGATCCCTGGGTGTTTGGAGGGGGTGAGTGCCTTTGATGACTTCGTCATGGGAGCCCTCACCTGTGCACCGAAGAAGGGATGGACATGGCATGCATCTACACATCGTCAGTCATGTTCAACTTGGGGAAGTATATCCTTGGTGTACGCACCCCCTGCAAGGAAGACCCTTCCCTTGCCGAACGACTCGGTCATCCGGATGTTTGGTCTGTTACAAGCTGAGTACGAGCTCAAATGACCATGAGATTATACCAACCTCGTTTCTAGTAGCCACGTCGGCTCGCCAACATCTATGTCGTCTCTTCCCGTGCCAGCCTTGACGGCCTTGACTAGCTCCTCGCGGTCCACGGCAACTTTTTCGTAGTCAATCTGCCCGCCCATGATCAAGTGGAAGATACCGGGTGTTTCGGTAGCGCGTAGCGAAACCCTGTCATACCGGATGATGAGTGACATGGCAGGTGCGAACCAAGACAACGCACAATATGGTGGTAGGGTCGCCCCAGACGTGCCAGTACTGTGAGTGCATCAGTGAACAGTTGCATAAGAAGGGTAAGGGCAGGCACTGACGTCATCCGACAGATTCTTCACCTCCAAGTCCCCGGTCACAAACCTTTCGGCTGCGCCCCGTGTCTCGCCGTTCAGCTCTAGTCCAAGCTGTTTGCGGATGCTACCTGTATATGGATAAGCATTGCTGACGTTCATTCAGTATGGCCAGCACGCACCTTTCGCACCATCAGCGCCGATAAGCCACCTAAATTTGACATCCTCGGTGACATCCTGGTCAATTCCAGACTTGACGATTTGGGCCTCAACGTAGTCCTCGGTCTGGGTGAAGGTGGTGAGCGTCGTATTGAACTCGACGTGGCAGCCTTGCTTCTCGAGGTGCTCTTGCAGCAGCTTCTCAAGCCTATCCTGGCCGAGGGAACGTATATTTGGCTACGGTGATGCGTTCTCAGACATTCTTGACGCTCAAGATATAGCAGAGCGCACGTACTAGGGGGGTGGAAGGTGTCGCTTTCTTCTGGTCTGCCAACCAGAACTCCTTCAACAGCTCCGTCCCTCCCGGTAGTTTGTACACGCGCGTCGGGATCAACGGCCTCCCGCGCTCCAAAACCTCTGGCAGAAGGCCCAGGAAGTGGTACACCTCAAGCGATCGGGGCTGCAAGAGAAGCTCAGCCACGCCGCTGGGTGACGTGTGACGGGGAAGCTACCATAATGCCTGTTCCTCGCTGGCCCTTGTGAGTCCCTGCTTCCTTCTCAATGATGCGGACTTTGACACCATTCTTGATTAATGTCAGAGCGATAACAAGGCCTACTGGGCCCGCACCCACCTAACAGTACATTAATACAATGCTGGCGTGCAAAGGGGCGCGTACTCACGATGAGAATGGGGTGCATTTCAGGTTCAATGATGGCGGGCATGGTGATCGAAGTGTCGTGAGGCTTGCACTGGGCTCGCTTATCAGGCCAAGGTGACGGTTACCTGAGATCGTGTGCGGTTGTGCATCGCGAGATCCAGGCTCGCATATATAGATTGCTGCATAGGCGAGGCTAACCCAAGCACCGGTCATAGACCTCGCGTCAGCCGCATCTTTGTCCATTTCCCTCGGACAGACTGCTTGACATGGGGAGACGACTCGGGCGCAAATTGGAGTCCAGTGGCACCCGCGGGACAAACGGGACGATGGTGGAGGTGCGAGGCCTGGGAAGGCTGACAGCGTCGTGGCTGGCACATGGCATCAGCTGATTTACTTTGTTTTCGGGCCTGAAGCCTGAGATCTCTCCCTCACCATCCCTTACAGCGAGTCCTGCCCAAGTCCTGCCCCATGACATCCGAACACTGTCACGGAAAGTACTGCACATTGAGCCTTCAAAGACAACGTGCTGAGCGGCGTGCCAGGGAGGAGTAAGGAATTAACATTCCCTCATGTCGCTCTCTGTTAATTAATGCCGAAGAACGCGCTCATTCTAGGTCATACGCAACTGAGTACTGAGTAAGTATGGAAGACATCGTCATTTGAATGCGTAAGGTGATATTGAGTATGAGAAAGCATCAGAAACTGATGACAACAGGTCCCTCTTTTTCCTGTAGGCGTGACCGCGTGTCTTCCGAGGCACGTCACGGCGTTTCTATCATACGCACCGCATACGACGATGATGGCCTAGCAACATACATGTCCAATGATAGTCCATCGAGGGATAGAGTTGTAAAAACGGCGCAGCCAGTCTTCCAACACTAATGGCCGAATGGAGCAAGCGAAGGTTAGAGAATGAACTTGCGCATTGCCCTACCTAAGCATATGTAACATCTTGGATTATATTATTAAAGCAGGCCAACAACGTGTTTTTACACTGAAAGGTATTGGAAAGGTAGACCTCGCATTACAGCGACCTCGGCCACTGTCTGGTGGGCGCCAGTAGCGATCGGTCACATCGAGATCGTCGTCGATCTCGATCTCAGGGTCCCTGCGTGCCGCGTGCGTGTATACCGAACGCCTTTCCCTTTTCAGGGTATTGCGGCTTGATTTCTCCCAGAACCTCCAACACAACCTGAAAGTCAAAAAGGAGGAAATAATTCAAAAACAAGTACACTCACGGCTTTACTACAAGGTATGTGCTTGGATCATAACTGGGATCACTTCCGACAAGGTCTCCTAAGCTGCTCCACAAGGCCATCGTGATTGCACGCAAGCCACACCATACTAGCATAACAAGAGAGCTCCCGATTATTCGACTAGAATCGAACCACTGGTTTCATGCAAGTCAATTCATGTTCGGACTTGTTGAAATGTCCGCCAACCAAAACAGTGACGGTCTCCTCAAATCCGCTGCGGGCGCTGCTGCCATGCTTGACGACACGAGCGGCCTCCCATTTAATAAGACAGCCCCTTTGGATTCTCTTCAAAACGATACACGACTGTCAGCACTACATCACCTCCGGAAGGAATCGCTCGACATCTACAACCGCCTTCACTCCATCGCGGAGGATATTGAGTTTGTCAAGTCTGTGCGCGCCGCATACCCACATCTACCGATTCTGCGTGAGTGCTATTCAATAATATTACAAGTACCGCATAATAGTGTGCTGATGCAAAGATCAGCCAATCAACGATGCGGTCTTTGGTATGTCGACCCGCGAATGGTGCGTGCTACCAATGACGGCCAGCGGAATACATTTTGATTGGTTACCAAGGCCAGGCAAGAGCCGGCCTACTTCAAGTCAACCGATGGGCACTTTGGAAACTGGAGCTTCAATTTGAGACGACCGAATCTCCATCTGCTGTCTATGGTTGTTTCGGAAGGAGGGTAAGCCGAGCGCCATCCGGCGAAGCGCTTATAAGGATACTCACGCCTGGGCTGTAGCATGATACTAGTAGATTCGACGCGATCTGGGAAGCGATTGCCTGACGCTTTGGCGAAGACTGTACCAATATGGTGTGCCGTGATCAACCGCGCAGTCCAACGGAAGTATCCCGACAAACACAAGGAAGACTGGGACTTGAACCTCTATTGCCCATCTAGCGCGGTCAGCGCTCAAGAGAAGTCCCAGATAGAAGCGCGATTAGACGGATGGGTTAATACGCTAGTGGTACGCCAGCCAATTTGTCCTTGGCGCAATGTTGACCTACGCCGACTCTGTTGATAGAACTCTTCCTATATTCTATCGGATCTGTTGCGTCCGTTGCATCCGTTCTGGATCACCCCCTCAACAACCACGTTTCCTCGATCAGATCCAAGCTCAAATCAACTATTTTATCCTGTTGTGTGCGTATCTGCGTCGAGGCAAATACAAGAAGGCATAGAAAGGCGATCAAACGGCTTTGTGTATGTTCAAGGATCTGGGGATGACCACGAATTGTGGGGAATGGTGCGTGTGGATGAACTTGTCAGAGAACTAGACGGCTCGCTTATCACTGGCTTTCTAAGGGGCTTACCCCGAAGCTGTTCTGGATGCATAACAAGACCCTACTGGACGCGGATCGTTCTGCGTTGTCACAACTGATCAAGTCGTTGACTGCGCCAGCTGCGGTGGATCATCCGTCACAACAAGAATGGATAGTAAAGCCCACGCCTGTGCGACAAGTCGGAGGCCGTTTGTTGATCAGTTCAACCAGCGACTCACCCTCCAACCTACCGCGAGCAATACCTGATGTCGCGGACGAGGTGTCTTACGTCCTTGTCAGCTCAGCCGTGCTGCCGGTAGCAGACACCGCCGAGTCCGAACACATCCTCAAGCTGCGCATGATGGAAGGCAAGAAGGATCAGATACTTTACCTGCAGTCGGTTCTGCCTCGATCCATGAGCTTCATCGAGAGCCGCCTATCCAAGGGAGAATCTGTCTGCGTCTGCTGTGACAGCGGGAAAGACGCTAGCGTGGGCGTCGCCTTGGCCGCGCTCCAACTCTTCTTCGACGATGCAGGCCGTCTGCAGGTCACGTACGAAGGACAGGATCGTCTAAGTAAGTCTTTCGCATATGAGATTGTACAGTGGAAAAAGTACATAATATTTGTCAGGGAACACAGCCTCGAAACAGTCTATCAATACAAGATTACAATGGATCATCTCAAGCAGGCCCGAGGCCAATCCTTCCCGAGTTACGCTCAAACGCGTAAATGAATACATACTCACTTCACCATCCCTCCGGCGCCATCGCGGTATCGAGTGAGAGGGCTAGGGAGTGACGGTGGTACGTCGAGTCTCACCCCGTGTGACGGCAGATATCTTGACTAGGCATCCAGTGTAGAAGATGAGCTTGTATGCGCGAAGGAGCCCAGGGTTATAAGTCGAGGGCACGACGTGGTACACCCCTGGCTGCAGCATGATACGCGGAGTGGCAACGCCAGCGACCGCGTCGGAATATGGGCCTGATGTCGTAATGAGCTTGCGGGGCGCTTTCTGCTGGAAGACAGAGACATTGGTGGATGCCGGTGAGACGGCGTCGACGAGCTGTAGTCGTATCCTAGGAAGAAGAGAGACTGAGATTAGACTGAATAGGGTGTCATGGAATGTGAACTTACATTAACTGGGTGGCTGTATCAACTTGTATCTCGTAGAGCGGATTTGTGGCATATCGACTCGAGCTGGGGCCCCCGCCCGCAGTCTCCGCAGTCCTGTCATATTGATGTGAGCGATGGCAGTACATGCAACGTTCGTTCAAGTGCACGTACCATGCGCCACGGACCACTTTACTGAACATGCCAGCACCTTCCTGGGGTATGGGCGTAAGGTCAAATCGCAGTTGACTCTCAATGCGCAGCTTGAACGGCCCTTGTTGTTGTGGTTCGAAAGCAGACAGAATCAGAGTGTAGTCTCCCGCTATCGGACATCTTTCAGATTGATTAATCTGGGCATTGAAAGGGTATTACCAGATAGTTCACGCGTTACGTGCGCGTATCCAAAGCCGTAAGGTCCAGATGTCGCTGCTAATTCGTTGTCTCCCAACCTACGATGGTGTCAGGGGAGCTAATGAAAACTAATCCATGATGACACGCACTCGGTGACACGCTCTCCTTTGGACCATGCGACAGATACGTTGATGGGGAGATGTCGAGAACTGCGAAAGGTGATTGTCGTGGCAGCTTTGTTGTTTGTAACGGAGTGCTGCGACTGAGATGACTGTGTGGGGTATATCCGAAGATGATACTGAGGATTGTCCATGAAGGTCGGATAGCCATGATGGCCGCCAGCATTCTTGAGACTGAAGGCACCGTCCACCTAAAGCATAGGGTGAGCACAATCAACAAGCAATACTTGAGGCACTTTACATCTTTCGAGTACAATGACTGGGATATCTCTTCTATCCATGATACACGTGAGTTAGAGTACACTGCGATGGTGAAGCCGACTTCTTCGAGTTGTCCCTCGTATGCTGATACGATGCGAAGCACCTGATCAGCACGCATTGCGGCGTATCGTACCTAAAGGTTGCGTGAAGTTGTTGTTCTCGTCTATACGCGAAGATCTTACTAAAGTATGGATATTGTTGGTATATTCGCACTTATACAATGTCAGTGGAGTGTCGTGCTGGTTTATTGTCGCACCGTACCTTCAATGTATTTGGATTGACATCCGGGGATGACCCGCTAGGCTCCTCATCGCCGTCGACGAGTAAAGAAATGTACTCAGAGGTGCGCTTGGTATCAGAAACATGGCGTGTCAAGTGTACCCAGATCTCCTGGGCGCCTTGTTGGGACTGATCTACCGCCGTGCGCAGCTGGAGCTGCAGATGAGATGCTAGAAACCTGATTTTAGTGGTCGTGTACTAGATTCATGTCTATTCTGCTCACACCGGATGCCCTCATTCTGCAAGGATATTGATCCGGCCATCCACGTGCCATGATGCGTTGTCTCGTACTTGAAGATGCCAGGGTCCCAGCTAAGATATGCGCCATCGAAGATGTTGCACACAGCGTCCCAGGACAGTATGAAGGAGTCTACAGACATTGCGGTTAATATGACCAGAGAGAAAGAGGCGCGATGAACATACGTGGCGTGGCGTCTCGCGCGTACGAAGTAAGCTCTGAAGGTAGAGTCGCGCTCGAGTGGGTCCACGAATCCAGAAGCGTTATTTCTCGTTTGTTGGGGCTTGAAGATATATCTTTCTCATGCGGTTAGGGCGATTGTCCCTAAGCAATATGTGCATTCACCTGTGACAGCATAGCAGTGGGCTGGGAGTAATTGTATACTGTTTTCCTCTACATTCTCCATCTTCCCTCCAGTACCCAGAGTAAGCATGCAGGACCCTGTTCGCACGGTGATGATAAGGGACGAGTACGCTCTAGCAGGCTAGCGTACCATTGTAGAAGCCTAGAGCAACTCGGCCCCAGAGACGCTCCCGTTGTGATTTCGCGCTACGCATATAAATCAGCTGTTTCCTCGGCATCTAGCACGAGGGGCATGCTTACGACTTCAGATTGACATGTTCCGGTATCCATCCCGCGAGAGCGCTGCCAAGACGCCGTTAATCTCGATGCGATATGGCACACATGTAGTGCGTACTGGAGGTCCACGCATGTATCCCTGCGAAATAGGTGAGTACAGACTGTGGACGTAAAACGCGTAGCGCTACTGACGACCCAGGGAAATCATATCCGCCCATCAGCTTCATGTACTAAGCCCGGAGTCAATACTACATATTAAAAGCATCGACTGACTGCATACCGCCTTTTCCAATAGCGATGGCCAGATCTGTTTTTGATTACCGGTCGATAGACACATAAGCCGCCCATCAGGATATGTTGGAAGTTTGTCGTCGATGGCTAAGTGCCATACCAGTCAGGGACAATAGCTAGTCAAGTACGAGATGCTCGCACATATCTGATGTTTGTGAGCGAACAAACGTCAGAATTAGCAGTCAAGTACCTACGCGGCGGTATGCTCCGTTGAATAGTAGACGGACATGGTAGATGTGCGAGCTCGGTTCTTCCGCCGATTGGTCGTCATTCGCTAGATGTAAACTTGACGAGCCGAGCTGAAGACGCCAGGGAAGTGAGAAGCTTTACGCCAAGACATTGGTACTTATACAGACCTCCGACTGAAAGCGCCTATTGTGACATATGCAGATGGCTATTGCGCCACACACAGAGCAATCTGTGATGATATGTTGAATTATGTCCTGCGGCTCTAGAGGTGAGTCTTCGGAAAACACGTTGCCAAGGCTTCGCCACGTTGCTGAATTTCGCAGCTGGTTGGGGGAAAGTGCCGGATGCCTCGTGAAGGAAGCCGCCGGATCAGGGTACGACATCATAGACGGTAATGTGACGACAGACCTTGTGTCGCAATGAATGCCTGGGCCCTCGTCCCACAGAGGGAAGCGGGTGCCATTGACAATGGATGACTTCCTTAGAACATACGATTGTTCATCTGCAACATGTCTAAATACGCACGATGGAGATCTTTGGCACTGACTCACGATCTGAAAAGTGGTTCCTCGCCAGCGGCCGCAATTCCGGTCGAGCTATCCTGATCTTTTCCGCCCGTTCCAGTGCCTTTGCCGCTTGATCCTTATAATTCGTTCGCTGGCGCGCATCTCGACTGATTTGGCTCAAGTGTAGGAATATTTCCGCCGCCTTCACGTAATGTCTGAATGCTTGGTCAAAGTCTCCGAGAAGCTCGCTTGTGGCGGCCTTGGAATATGATGTCTAGATGGATCAGTCGACGTTTGCACGAGTCGGGTCCAAGAGGGGGCTCACTACGGCTTCTTGCGACATGAGTTCCTGAAGCTATCAGAGCACGTTCTCCAACCGAGGAACGTATCTTGTATGTGCGAAATAGTAACTCTGCCAAGCAGTTTGTCAAATCTTGACGTTTCTTGCGGGTCATTGGGCGCTTACCATGTACGGAACTCTTAGCTGGCTGGGGTTTCTACGTAGGACGATTTGTGCTTCTTTGCGATGGATAGAATGGACCCTGCTGGTCGGAGAGATAGATGCAACCGACCAGGGGCTGTGCTGCATAGGCCTGGCGAGACTCGGATGTGAGTATATACTTACTGTATTAGTTAAGTTATCATAAAGTTCTCATTCACACGTAGCCATCGGAGATTAAATATTGTGAATATAGTCTTTCAGAAACAGTGATCTCCTTAACGAGCAAACCAGATTCCTTCATCCAACCTGAACCCGAACGACGAGGGTCAACAACTCGCCCAATCCATCCATCCTCCATCCCATGCCATCCTAGTTCTTCACGGCTACATATCTGGCGCTCACTCTGAGAAGCTGTCGAAACTGGCTTGTTGAAGGCAGATACCGCCTGAAGACCTCCAAGACGTAGTACACGCAGTTCGAAGGCAGGCTTTTAGGTGAGCTATCATCCACAGTGTCTCTCTGCATGATGCCCAAGTAAAAGGGTCGACTCCATGCGATGAGCGCGGTATCCTTGCAGCTATCCGAGCCCCCGAAGTGTTCGAAACCCGACGTGTTACTTCACGAGACAATCGTGGCACGCCTTAAGGCCGAACCTACATTTCCGAGGCTCCCATATTGGCTTGCGTGGTCGCGAAGCTCATGACCCGCGAGCAAAGGCCGAGTCCACAACTAGCCCGTCGTGTGGCCATGCGCTACACGGGCGAGCTCCAGCTCAGGGAGCCAAGCCCTCACAGGCAATGTTACCTGTGTAGGGTGGTCTTCAGATGTGGTTACATGAGCGACAAATGTCTCCCATGTGACGTGTGTATCGCTATAAGCACCTGGGCTCGAGACCTACGCCCAATGTGTGTGGTGCGGTACGCAAAAGTGGCAGGCACAGATTTATGCGGGATACGCTCGTTGGCGGAGGTAGGAGATCAAGCATTTGGATTCGTCCATCCTGATTTTTCCCATATTGTATATCTTACGGTTGCGCATGGAATCTCACTTTGTTATTCTTACGTCTAGATTCACGCCATGCTCTCAGCAATACTCTCTCTGATTGGTTGGTCCTACCTGCCGCATCTTGCCACCAGCAAACTGCTTCCCGTATTCCACCGATTCTATCCCACTTTGTCTGGTCGACCTGCCCCCTCTCCCAACACTCCGCTCTACGCACGTCACTACCGCTATGTATATGCCATCACTGTCATCAGCTACCTCTTCTACAACTTCCGACAAGCTGCGTCGTCAATGCCTCCCAACTACTACGAAATGCTTGGCGTCGATCCAGATGCAGACGAAAACGCCCTGAAGATGGCATTCAGACAATTCGCTAGGAAATATCATCCCGATCGCACTGGTCCACAAGGTGAAACACTCTTCATCAACATGCGCGATGCTTTTGAGGCTCTCAAGAACCCGACGACGCGCTTTGCGTACGATAGGTTCGGACCAGAGGCTCTGCTATGGTCCAATTGCACGACACTACGCGAATACGTGCGGCAAGGACTCATGCAATCTGCTGGTTTCTATATCGTGTCTGCCTGTGCCTTACTACTGTTCTCATCCGTCGGCAAATCAAGCGGCGTGGCCTTCGTAAGTGTTTTTCGATGAACGGGACGCTCTTAACTGATTTGATGTTGTCCGCTAGTGGCGATACGTGCTCTTCGCCTCCATGTTCGCATACGAATTGAAGTATATCCTTGGCCCGTCCCCATCGTCTTCACCTGATTCTCTGACATCTGTCTTCTTCTCTGAGCCTGGGTCAACGGCGCATACAGGCGTCCTCACTGCTCTCTGGCCACGGCGTGTAGCGTGGCAGCACGTCCGTTTCCTTCATTCGCTCTTTGTCTTCTCGTCGGCGGCACTGTCTCAAGTCATACCCGTACTCTTCCCTTCATCGCGCGAGGAGTCTATATCCCCGAGGGTGCAGGGGCTGCTCCAGCGGATTGCCTTTATAGCTACGGCTGTCGACCGTGATAGTAAGTTACGTGCAGCTTCATGACACAACGCGCGGTATCTCTAACTCTGTGGATACCCAGTTAACCAACAAATCCACACCGAGCTTCATTCTGTCCACGGTCCGCAGACGAATACCCAGCCCACCGGCGGGACGTTCACTGCGCCGACACCGTGCGAACAACCCGCAGAAGAGGTCATCGACATGCTCACCCGCGAGATGGAACACATGGTGATCGAGTCGCACTTCGCAGACGGCGGTCCTCTCAAGAGCGCTGTCGACAACGCCGTCCAACGCCGTCGGGCAAAGAAGGAGCTGGTGCTTACGCCACCGCTGAGGCGCTCGGACACAGGCATGCTCTCACCGCCCCCGGAGGAGGGACGGACGATACGACGGCTCCCCAGTTCGGCGCTCAAGACAGCGCGGGATTCGTCGAGCTCTGTGCGTGCACGGTCGCAGTCGCTCTAAGGGCTGACCTCTCGTACCCTTCTCGCTTTTCTCGATAGCTTCGCAGCCATGTATTAGTATCGTATCAACGAACACGTGTACCCGTGCATCGCACACTACCGCGTGCAAGGCCGAGATACTAGAGCTGCTGCCTACTGAGCACTAACCGCACCAGAGCTTGCCTCGGGGTAGTATAACATGCGCATGTTCGATGACTATAATGCTGTGAACAAGCGGGACCCCCCTTAGAGTCCAACGGTGCGTCCAGTATGTCTCATTCTTTGAAGATGGCTTCATCGATGTCCTCACGAAATAATCATCAGCGTGGAGTCCGACTGTTCACGCCTGAGGCTGCGTGCCCAGACACCGTGCACGGGTGAACATGCGTCACGGCCGTCTGGCCTTGTCATCTTTCAGTTCAAACTTCGGCGCATCCCACCATACCGGAATAGTCATACCGGCTCTCCATGTGTTCGCTACGGGACCCGTGAAGCAGGTGACATGGTACCTCGGTCTGCGCCAACTTACCAAAGGGTTTTACAAGTCGTTCACCGTGGATCGGGTTGGTTCCAATCCAGGACGTCTTGATGAGGTTCAGTGACTCGCCATGGAGTGATCGTACCGGTGGCAATTGCACGTGAGCATAGTCTGTGTCTTCTGCGGTTTGGAGGCGGGACAGCGCTGACTTCACTTGAATGATAATAGGCTACGAGTACGATCAGATCCACCGAGATGTTCCACAAGGCACGTACGGAGAATTGGCATGGACTTCTGCGGATGTGGGGCCTTGACGATGACAAGAGCACATATTTGGCTTGGCCATAAGGGCTATGTGGAGGCCCGAGCCAGCGGTAGCGAATGGTAACACACCATGCCTCGAGATGTGGCAGTTTCCGGATCTACAAATTTTGGAGGCCTGCTGGACCGCCGAACTATGGTGTGTTGAGTAACATGTGAGAACACAGCGCGGAGGAACACCACAGCCCGATGTTTACACCTTGAGCGTTGATTTCTACGCCCATGGTCATGATGAGGAGTTGTCACTACAGTGTCAACGTTCCAAGCGCATAGAAAGCCACTTATATCCCTCCTTCCTTCCCTGGCGTGCTGTGCTACCTGAGGAAGGAAGATCATCAAATACGGAAGTGGTACTATCGCGGAAGGGGAGTTGCAAAGGGTGGGGAGTCGCAAAAATGGGACCCCGGCATGCCTCTGTTCACTGGCACTTCTCGAGACTCTTACAGCATGTCAATAGACACCAATTAAGCCCTATCGCAAAAGGATACTACAGAAACTTGAGTTGTCGTGGAATGAGGCTGCGTACAGTGTGTGCGACTCGAGCACTGACAGCAATAAATCACAGATCTCAACTGGGATGTCACCATCTCTCTACCTGAATTATACAGATTATATTTCTACCATCTATTCACTCTTTACTCAACCCACCCGATTGACGGTACAACCACAAGGTACCATGTTCTGTAAGTTTCAAATGAGTGTTCTGCAGCTCAGCCACCAGTGCGTGACGAGCTTCAAACTCCGCTACCACGCTCCCTTGATGACTATCTTTCGAATTCACTGTAAATTATCATTATTCTTATGTACATAGACTCTACAGTATTTCACGTATATAATGCAGTTGCTTTGGCCTATGGATTGTCGGACTCATGTTGGGCATTCAACTGTCGCGCGGATGTTCGTGAACGCGCGCTCGAAGGCGCGTACTTGCTCCTTTTGGAATGCCGTGTCGGAGAATGAACCTGCCACCGTGACACAGTGTGACGATCTTTGCATCTCTACACTCGTAAGCCACTCGCCAGACTCCCTCGCGCGGATTGCCTCCCATCCCAACCTACACCAAACTACCGATGAACTAACTGTTGCAGGAGATTCACAAGACCATATCACACCCAACAAAAAAAGAATCAAGTGATTTGGGTGGGAATCGGGGGTGCTAGTCAAGTAAGAGTGATTCTATTTGCAACTCCCCTGTCGGAATTGTTGAACTTCTACTATTTCATACATTATATAATCAGGCTCTCCTGATAAGGACTTATCTTATGTTCTGCTACACTACTATATGTAGATTACATTCCATTCGGACTCCATTCGGTACTCCATTTGGTATCGGAACTCCGCTCCCTTGTCATATGATATTGATGGTTATCTATAGTTCTGTTTACCATCTTACTAACACTTACTCATGAAGTTTACGATGATGACTCATGACTCAGGCCTCATCTGATAGGCATACTGTATGATCAGATAATGCCTTCCTCTCATGTATATATACTGGGCTCAGATGCCCTCTAATGATATCGTTCCTTCCTCTGCTCTCCCGTGTGCCTAACGGGTCCCTCAGCAGTTCCCTCACAGGTTTGTTCATCGCCTTTACAACCACTACCAATTCACTCCTTCAACAGGTTATGAGCCCTGTGCTACATGCGCATACCTAGTTGTTTCCATCCCTGCAGGATCTCAAGACTACGCTTCAAGGAGTAAGCGTAGCATTTGCTAGTCTTATCAGAGACTCAGCGTTTGATGACCTGAAGTGCCCAAGGCACTAAAGGATCGTATTTCCAGTGGGCCTTTGCGCCGTTTGCACAAAGTTTATCCTCCAACGAGACCTGAGAGAAAGGTCCATTGACGCCGACTCTACCTCATCAAGTTCGATCTCGTATCTAACGTTTTTTGTGATTCCAGTCACACCTGCTCCCCGCTCCCGTCCGCTCCAACCCCGCCGCCCAGCTGCGCCCACTTGCTGAACGTCTTTCAGCACCCGCTCCTCGCCCGCTCCCCGACTTCAAGAAGAAGTCTACTAAAGAAGTCATCGGGATCCTCGAGAAGAAAGTCAGCGCCACCATCAAGCACTACCAAGCTATCTTTGACAAGAAGTATCTCTTTGAGTCACTTCTTGGAGACTCCCAGCGTGCGCTCCACCGCTTCGCCGACCAACTAAATTGGGTCAGCGACAACTTCGACAAGGCCAATCAGTGGTCTAAGCAGCAGTGAGACAGCATCTTGTGGGCTTGCCATTGCGTTGGCACCGTCGAATTCTCGACACCGCAGGAACCGCTCGTCATGCGGTATAGAAAGGTCACAAAGGACCTGACGAGCATAGCCAATGGGGGCTACTTGGACTGGATCGTTTTGTAGACAGGTCGGCGTACCTAGCATTTTCCTTTTTGCATACATATCACTGGAATATATAAGTCAAGCATCACATTGTGGCTTCGTCTGAGCATCAGCTAGACGACAATTTAGAAGCAGAAGCACCAGAAGAAGAAACTCCATACAATTGCAGAGGTCTTCAACATCTATTCGACGTCACAGAACTAAGAGACTATCACCGATGGCCTGAAGAAACTAGTTTTGGCCGTGTGAAGAAACAGTCTGTGAGCATAGGTGGTCCGGTCCATACATTGGAAGTACAAACTGGGGCATCCCGGTTGACCACTGGCAAGAAGACAATTCTTATTCTGTATTCGCTTCTTTAAACTTCTTTGAGGGTTCTGAACCTGAACCGCAACATCTTGCTTCAATCCCAGAGTATGGGTCTCCTTCTATCCCCGGCTCTAGAGCACAATCTCCTACTCCTATCACTTCACCAGTAAATCTATCTCCATCATTTGTTCCTAATACATTACCGTCTGATCTATCAAATCTCTTCGAAGAAGACGATGTAGAGGAATTGCTAGCACCGTCTCAAGAAGAAGCAGAGGAAAGTCTATCATCTGACCTCGCTTTCATTCTTGAAAGTTTACCACAGCCCTCCTTTTCTGAAGAAGTCTCTGACTTCTTCGAATTTCACATTCTTACCACCACCATGTCAGACATGAAGGCGAACACCCGAGCCAAGGGTGTGATCCTCATGCGCACGGACAACAGTTTTCACCACCTTCTCTATGAGAAGAATGAGGATGGTGACGAGGTCATGAAATCGGCTGAGGACATGTGGGCGGCACTCAAGTCGCATTTTGGTACACTGGACGCAGCATTCGTGTGGTCGCAGTTCTCGGCTCTCATTAAGTCGAGAGAGATGGACAACAGCAAGCCGATGCAGGATCAAATCTCAAAGATCCAAACCGTACTCAAGGACATTGTCAACGGCAGCATTACGTTGGATGAGCCAACCCAGGCTCTCCTCCTGATGTCAAAAATACCGGAGAGCTACTTGACAATGGTGTCAGCCATCATGGCGACCACCGTTCTCAAGGAGTTGAAGGTCGAGACCCTCGTGAGCAAAATACTCTCTGAGGAGTCTCTCCGCCGGTCCGGAATGGGACAGTCTGCATCTAAGACTTCCCAGGTAAAGGTACATCATGGTAACGGTCCTTGCTCTCACTGTGGAAAGAAACACGGTTCGGACCAATGCTGGACCAAGTTCCCAGACCTGCGCCCCAAGAACAGTGGCGACAAGGGCAAAGGGAAAGGCAAGGGTGGCAACAGCAAAGGCAACGGTAAAAGGGCGAACATGGTAGTTGTTCACACTACCATGGTCACTCAATCTGGTTTGTCCTCGTCTAATGGTCAAGGTGCTTCAGTGGTAGAGGTCGAGGAGGTTAAGTACACAGCTTGTATGGACCCTTCGTGTAGAGTCTGTCCGCCTCGGACTGCCAGTTCTTTAGTAACTTCTTCTCTTATTGTACATAATGGTGCATCTGCTGACACAGGGTCTGCACAATTGAGCTCGTCGTTCTATTGCCCTGGTGTGAATAAGTCTCATTCACATCAATTCAAGCACATTGTGTGGCTCATGGACTCAGGTGCAAGTCAGACGGTCGTCAATTCACTTGAATATTTCTGGGACTACAAACCATACACAGTTCCCGTCATTTTTGGTACAGCAGGAGATGCTAAAATAGAAGCACTAGGCTCTGGCACTATCAAAGGTTTAACAACAGTTGGAAAGGAGCGCATGATGATTACCATATCTAATGTTGCATATATTCCTCAAGCCTCTGGCTGTTTGTTTTCTACTGGAATTGTGGAGAAATCAGGACATATGCTTGTTCAAGGTTCAGGTCAGATGGTCATCTATGACCAACCGTTTATGCATGGCAAAGTTTCTGGCAAAGTTGTTATGGAAGCACCGTACATCTTCCTAAACAACTTGTATTTTTCATTTATGGACGTCCTGGACAGGAAATTGGCAGCACTGCTGTCTACCCCTTTTCGTACCTGGCATCCGTCCAAGGAAGTTATTCACCATTTACCTGATCATACCAAAGGTGTAGATCCAGTGGGAGTTGAAGATCAATCTCCTTGTGAAGGTTGTCAGTGGGGCAAGTCTCATCGCGCCCCATTCCCCACGTCTTACAAATGTGCTACAAAGCCTCTCGAGTTGGTACATACCGATGAAGATGGTCCTATGCGTACCCAAGCAGTCAATGGTGGTTTCAAGTATTTCATTTCGTTCCTGGATGACTACACTAGTCTAGGACGAGCCTATTACCTTTGTCATAAGTCTGAGTCGCTCCAAGCGTTCGAGGACTTTAAGGCATGGGCTGAGAATGTTACTGGTTATAAAATCATCAATGTATGCTCGGATCGAGGGGGGGAATATACTTCTGATGCTTTCACGGCCTGTCTTAAATTCTATGGAATAGTTCATCAAAAGACGGTAGCACACTCGCCTCAACAAAATGGGCGAGCTGAATGCTGGAATCGCACAATCATGGAAAAGGCTACAGCTATGCTTCACCATGCTGGTCTTAGTCACGGTTTTTGGCAATTTGCAGTTGATACCGCCGTTCATATTTACAATCGCCAGCCTATGCGACACCTTAAGTGGCAATGCCCGATAACTCTCTGGGATGGCACGGTCCCAGATATCTCATACTTCAGAGTATTCGGGTGTAAGGCATTCGTGCATGTGCCAAAGGAACAAAGACAAGGGAAACTCGACAAAAAGGCTGTTGAGATGATCTTCGTTGGATATGAGCAAGGATCCAAGGGCTACAAGTTCCGGGATACCTCCAGTCAACGGATCGTTGTGTCTCGTGATGTGACCTTTGATGAAGATTCCTTTCCGGCACGTAAAGATTTGGCCAATCCAAAGACTCTGGGGCCACCAATTTTCAATCCTGTAGACTCTGATTCTGAGGATGAGGATGAGGAACAGATCGAAATACTGTTTCCTTTACCGGTAGAGAGCGAAGATGTTTATGAGGACATTGACGAACCGGAACCAGTGGGAGAACCTGAGAGACAGCTCCCTGAACCTGCACAATGTCCTCAACCTGTTCAACCTCCTCAGCCTGTATATACTCGCCCTCATCGTGAGAATGCTGGGAGGAACCCGAACAGGAATAGGGACAACATTTATGGTGATGAGCCTCCGGCTCGGATCGACCGTCGAACTGACTTTCATGGAGATCAACAAGCGGAAGCATTTATGATATTGCAGGCTCTCAAGGAGGCCAATTACTCTGAATTGGTTCCTACCTCGCATTCAGATGCAAGGAAATCCCTTCAGTGGGACCACTGGCATGCCGCTGAAGGCTCTGAGATGAAGTCTCATGAGCAAAACGGCACCTGGATCTTGGTTCCCCGTCCCAAGAACAGGAAGATTGTCAAGAATAGATGGGTGTACACGCGAAAGCATGATGGCGGGTACAAGGCCCAGTTAGTAGCCAAGGGCTTCACTCAAGTCTGGGGTGAAGATTACCATGAGACTTTCTCTCCAGTCGCTCGTTTTGAGTCTTTGAGATATATGTTTGCACACGCTGCACTCGAAGACTGGGAGATGGACTCAATGGACGTTAAGACAGCCTTCCTCAATGGTGAACTCGAAGCATGGAACAGCCAGAAGGATGGGTAGTTCCAGGCAAGGAGGATTGGGTCTGCCTCCTCAAGAAGGCCATCTATGGTCTTAAACAAGCGTCTAGACAATGGAACGCTAAGATCCACTGAACTCTTTTGAACCAAGGGTTCATACGGACATATTCTGATGCCGGAGTTTATGTTTACTCCAGTAAAAGCAACGGTCAAGTCTGCTATGTAGTCCTCTATGTAGACGACTTATTGCTCCTTGGAGATTCTAAACCGTTCATTGAACAAATAAAGAATCATCTCAAGAAGGAGTACCAGATGACTGATCTTGGACCAGTAGAGTGTTTCTTAGGACTCAGAATTCGTCATAATCATCAAGAGCGACAGATTCTAGTTGATCAATCTGAATACGTTCAGACCGTTTTGGAGAGGTTCCAAATGTCTAACTGCAAACCTGCAAAGACACCTCTACCTGCTGGTTCAGTTTTGGAGAAGAACATGGAAACCGCAATGGATGTGTTCCATACAGAGTACCAGAGCATTATTGGAAGCATCATGTATGCTATGCTTGGTACACAGCCTGATCTCGCTTTTTCCATAACGAGACTTGCCAAGTTTGCCTCGAACCCGTCGAAGCATCACATGTGTCTCGCACAATATGTCTTGCGCTACCTAAGGGGAACAAAGGACTATGCACTTTGTTATGATGGTGATTCCAACTCCGGGTTAATTTCCTATTCAGACTCGGACTGGGCAGAAGATCACGATGATAGGCATTCCACAAGCGGCTTTGTTTTCCTCATGGCCAATTGTGTCGTTTCTTGGGTTTCCAGACGCCAACCCACTGTTTCCCTCTCTTCAACAGAAGCAGAGTACAAAGCAGCCTCTGATGCGTGTCGTCAAATGGCTTGGCTTAGGAACTTCGGACAGGAGCTTGGTGACAACATGACAGCTCCCACTCCCTTGTGTCTGGACAATCAAGGAAGCATTTTCCTTGCGGTTAATCCTGCCATGGACCACCACACAAAACACATTGAAATTTGGTATCACTTCATCCGAGAATTCTATGAGAAGGGTGAAACCGACATCTTTTGTGTTGTGAGCGAAGACCGGCTTGCAGATGCGTTGACTAAGAATGTTCCCCTCTCTGGAATAGAGAAACTTTGAACATCAACGGGCATGGTCATAGTGTCTTGAACAAGTGGGAGTGTTGAACTTCTACTATTTCATATGTTATATAATCAGGCTCTCCTGATAAGGACTTATCTTATGTTCTGCTACACTACTATATGTAGATTACATTCCTTTTCTTCTTATATATAGTTGATAATACCGAGTTCCATTTGGCATTCCACTCGGTATCCATTCGGTACTCCATTCGGTATCAGAACTCCACTCCCTTGTCATATGATATTGACGGTTATCTATAGTTCCGTTTACCGTCTTACTAACACTTATTCATGAAGCTTATGATGATGACTCATGACTCAGACATCGTCTGATAGGTGTACTGCACGATCAGATAATGTCTTCCTCTTGTGTATATATACTGGGCTCAGATGCCCTCTAATATAATTGTTCCTTCCTCTGCTTTCCTGTGTGCCTAACAGGACTCCCTCTAGCAGCTTCCCTCATAGGTTCGTTCACTAGCCTTTACAGCCACTCCCTATCACTCCTTTTCAACAACAAGTGGGAGTGTTGAACTTCTACCATTTCAGGTGTTATCTTATCAGGCTTGCCTGATATGGACTTGTATTGTGTTCTGCACTCACCTTCCTTTTTCACTCTCATCTTATCTGCAGGACTCGTTATCTCTCATCCTGGCTCAGTAGATTAGATTACGGACCTCTGGGCCTCCACTCCTTAGGCATATGATATTGTCAGTAACTTGGAGTTCCGGTTCCCGTCTTACTAATGATTACTCATGTAGCTTATGCTGATGACTCATGATGGTCTCTCACATATATATCTACTGGGCTTGGATGCCCTTCAATGTATTGTTCCTTCCTGCTCTCTCCCGTGTGCCTAACGGGTCTCTCTCTTGAGCAGTATCCCTCAGGTTTGTTCACCGCCTTATTGCCACTTCCAACTCACTCCTTCAACACTACAGACTACATGGATGGGCTATGGATGGCTCTGTAGAGGGGGGTGTGTAAACAAGATATGGTGGCTATCCATACTCTCTAGTGCTACATTGCACACGTCTTTTTTCCTGATGATGGCAATGCATTAATGTTCTTCCTAATCATCTCGTGTGAACAAATGTAAGAGTGAATGCTCATTGAATGTTCCAAGAATGGCATTGAAGCTGTGACTTATTGCATGAACATGCCACATGAAATCACGAGAACATTGTAATTACTCAAGGATTACTGAGTATTTGTACATGGACCCATGGGGACCACGGAATATGGTCTGTTATCAAATTAAGGCTGTTTATCTTCTATTCCTACAAAATTGACTCTATTCTTCCGCATTCAAAGGAGGGTTTTTTCCTGATGTACTACACAATGGCCAGCTCCTCTGCAAGCCAAACTCCGTCGGGATCTGCCTCAGCAAGCTCCGCACAGTGGTCACCCAACACAAACTCTGGGCATTGTTGATGGGATGTGTGCTCTCTTGAGAAAGGCACGCAAGTTTGTAGAAGGCCGTGATTGCCCATGCTCTACATCATGTTTTGTTAGTGGCGTGAAATGCCTGATGCAATTGTATTTCTTTTCTTAACCGAAACCGGGGTTCACATTTTTAACGCGAACGACGCAAGCGGCAGGCACAATCTGGTAAATATTATGAGTTAATGTTATGTAAGCGAGACCGGCTGGGCGCCTTGAGTAACGACTCCGGAAAGGTCGGAGTCTAACTCACGAACTTGGCCGCCATGACTTGACCTGTCTTCTTGCTTCATCCCATCACGACCATCGACCTGCGGATCTTTGTGTCCTGTGAAGACATGCAGACGCAACATATGAAGCAATAACAGAACTTGCCATCAGCTTTCGCAAGATAGCGCCCGTGGCGGCAACGGCTACTTACTGGCAGCGCCGCAGCACTTCCCACTTCCTCTCCATTCTGCCCCTGTCTCCACCTCGCTATGGGTCAATTCTCTGTGTTTCGGAGGTACAGGGACTATGTGCCGCTTTGGAACGACCAGGTCTCGACAGGAAAGCCGAAGCGGAGGTGGTCACTAGGCAGCATCGCGGTGGGTGTGTCAGTGCTCCTAAACGCGATATTCCTTTGGAGATGGTGGGCGGGGCCGACTTTGACGGCTTTGGACAATTATCAGAGCCTGTGAGTCTTCATCTTTGTCAGGTGCTAGGCGGCATGCAGGATGCACCGGTGGTGGTAGTGTACGCCTTGCAGTACTGTACCCCTCTCCTCCTTGCGCTCGCCTTTGCGCATATGCCACACCTACTGAACAGCCTCCTACAGCAACGAATACTCCTTGCTCGCGCCAGACGTTGAGATTCCCTCCGCAAACTCCGAAAATGCCATAGTGACGAGTCTGTATACGGACGCGTTCGCCACCGCCGTAGCTACGCTCGGCCACACCATCAACAGCATCAATAGCTCCGCGAGCAAGATCATGATCTACCTCCCCGACAAGACCTCCCCGCGCGCGGTCTGCATTGCCAGTGCGAGCGGGTTCACGCCACAGCCCGTCGCGCGCATCCCACCGCCGCATCCGGGCGTGCACCGCCACTTCCTCGATCAGTATTCGAAGCTACAACTGTGGGACCTTGAGCGCCAGGGCATCAAGAGTCTCGTGTACCTTGACGCAGACACGCTCGTGTACCGCAACTTCGACGAGCTGTTCAGCCTGCCGTACCGCTTCGCGGCCGTGCCCGACGTGTACCTTGATGAGCGCGGGTACTCCTCCGGCTTCAACGCGGGCATGCTGTTCCTGCGCCCATCGCGCGAGGTGTTGAAGGACATGGTGTCGAAGATCGCGACGGCGAACTACCCCGCAGAGGACGCGGAGCAATCGTTCTTGAACCACTACTTTGGGAAGGAGGCGTTGCGCCTGCCGTTCACGTATAACGGGAACCTCGCCATCAAGAAGCGCACGAAGGCGATGTGGGAGGACCTGAAGGAGAACATACACGTCGTGCATTATACTCTCGTGAAGCCGTTTCTTCAAGGGGACTATGCGGAGGTGCCCATCAACAAGCTGGAGAAGAACATCGACAGCAAGATGGGCAAGCACGGCGGCATTTTCGTTGAAGAACTGAACGATTGGGCAGAGGCATGGAGAGAGACGAAGGAGAAGTACGGCGATGCATTCGCTGAGTGCGAGGCTCTCTCTTCCTCATGAGCAGCAGGGTAAGCCATCACGTATACATATGTTGGGGCGTAATGCATTTATCTCGTGTCCTGCAGACTGTCCATAGTTCCAAGATAGTATGTAACCTTTACTATAGGCCATTGCTGTCGAACAGCAATTACTATTACTCGGATTAAATCATTCCAAACACGCTACCATTCGACGCTTGGTTCCGATTATGTCTAGATGCGGCTGCCAACTGTCGTTGTACCCAAGTAGACGTCGTCGTCTGCCCCGCATTAGTAGAGATTGATCTCAGCGTCGTCGGCGTCGGCAATTTCCATTCTGGGACGAATCAGCGACCACCCGGTCACGTGATTACGCGTGCTGTACTTAATAGCTCGATCGGGATTGAGAACAGGTCCTCTTCTTCCTCATTCCCTCCACCTGGCATCCCCCTCATCGCTGCTACGCTTCCCACCCGGGCATGGTGATGGAGGGCGATGGCCGGCACCCAACACGCATCTGTCCTATAAATAGAACTGCAACCTGGGCGGCAATGGAAGACAGGCGGACTTGCAGTCGGACGTTCTCCGTGCCAAACATGCTTTGTATCTTACCTTCATGTCCAGACGTATCTACTCCCTCGCACTATGTCTCTTTCTCGCCGGATTTGCTTGGGCACAACTGCCACCAGACTACACAATATACACAGAACCGGGGTGTGTGCAATCTCAGGCTCTCTTTACAGCCACTCACATCGCTAATACGCGTTGCCCTCAGCTTTCCGCATGATCCAATCCTCGAGCTGAGGCCCCCATTCCCCCGCTCTCTACCTGTCCAGGTCATCCTCAATGGGATTGTGCTCACACTCTCAGCTGTGCTGTTCATTCAGCTCCTCTTCACCGCCCAATACCACTGGCCTTTGGCACCCGTCAACTTCGTCCTACAGCTAGCTGCCGTATTCATGCTACTGGTCAACGCCACTGTGTCGACCCATATAGTGTTCAAAGCAGTCGATGCGGAGAGTCGATCCTGGCCGTACATGCTCAACTATGTTGCCGTGGACATTCCACCGAGCCCTCCAGTGTATCTTAACTGGCCGTCCGCGGACCTTACGGCCTGGTTCCTCATGACGGCCACATGCGCAGGTCTCATTCAGGTCCGTCAGCTAATATCTCTCCTTCTCGATAGTCATCTTTACGTCTCCTTAGATAACGCACATCCAATTCTTAACCCTGCTCTTCCCGTCCAAATTGGAGAAGCGCCTTATTTATATCACCCTCGTGCCGCTCGCTATTCTAGCCGCTGTCATGCAGTTACTGCGCGTATCAGCACGGCACAAACTATACGAAACGGTCGTCGCCGTCCAGAATATCTGCAATGCGACCCTCTCCCTGCTGTTTACAGGATCACTGTTTATCTGGGGACTCCTTGTGAACCGGCGGAATGCGTGGCGCACGGATGGAGGAACTGCGGCATTCGGGATCGGCGCGCTTACGCTTGCACCCATGTCAACGGCGGTCGCGTTCCTTTATGTCCCGACAAAGGAGCAGTACACCTGGATGCCGCAGCTGATGTGGGCGATCATCCTGTGGCAGAGCTTCCTTGGGTGGTGGTGGTGGGTCGGTGCGGGCATGGGCGTCGGAGAGGTTGATGACCTGCTCTATCGCGAGGAGAAGCGCAAGCAGAAGCGCGCGCAACGCAGCACGCGTCGCCGCAAGCAACGCGAGCGCGCGGAGACAATGCTGCGCGGCGTCACCGGTGCACTGGGCTTCCGGCGGAGTTCGTCCAGCGAGGAGCGTGCGGCGCTGGTGCGGACGAACACGGAGACGTCGACAGCTACCTCGGGTACTAGTACCAATGGGACGTTCCTCGCAAGAGTGATGAGTCATACTCCAGGCAAGCAGGTGTACGACTGGTTCCTATACTGGCGCCACGAACATTTGCGGGCGGCCCGTGAGCAGGCCGTACAGCGCGTCGAGCGAAGTCAGCAGTGTCGAGGGGGGAAAGGGTCGTTGGCGGGCTGGGGGCTCGGTAGCTTCGGGATACAGCGCGTACGAAGAAGACGGGGCTCAGATATGAGGGACGACGATCCTGTGACAGTCGTTGTCGCCTCGGACTCTGACCCCGACGCGGATGTGGTGGCATCGGCCACAGAAGATAAGACTGATACAACCTTGGACAGAGTCGTCGGGGGCGATTCAGCGAACGAAGAGAACCTACCTACGGCGAATGCAGGGGAGACGGACACGGCGAGACCGTGGTCGTTCTGGTGGCTGGGCCCGCTGCGTCGATGGCGGTTGCAAGACTCGACGGTGTATTAATACCCATGGATACGGACACGCTGTCTTGGATATGTTTGTAGCGATGCGTCAATGAGCCGATGGTGATGTTGTTATTGATTGTATAATACAATCAGGGAGTGGATACCGTATAGGATCACTTAGATGCTGAGATAAAGACGACTACAGACCGTTCCCTAGACGTCTTACGAACCACTCGGTTTCTCGATATGCAACTCCAACTCTTCGTTCGCACGGCTCTGTACCATTGGAGTATGCTGTTTTCCCTAGGCCTATCATGTTCGACTTGAACCGCATCCCTTGGATAGAGGCCACATACCATAGCAGTACTTGAGAACACATCGTGTGCTAGAAGCTACGCTGGATTATCAGTCACCGCGAATTTCGAGATGGGCCGTGACATCTGGTGGAAATGCAGCTTTGTGGTCCCTAAGGGACCTGAAATACGAGCTTCCCAGACGGTAGCATGCGTGAGGCTGGTGGGACATGGTTTACTGAGGACTAGCGGAGAGAGACTGACATAAACTCGCGTTTGTGAGGTTCATTTCACAAATTGGAATCACGGTGTTGGTGGACAAAAGGAATACAATTACACCAGGCATTTCACAAGTCATACAGATGCTGCTGACACAACAGAACATGTAGAGCATTGACATTACTATCGGACTTCAATCACGGCGCACCCAGTTTCTTCTATAAACTTGCGCTTATGGCTCTGAGAGCCTTGTCACCCGTAATATCAACCACTGCCGGAGGTTGCGTTGGCCGACCACTGCGCGGAGCTCGAGGAAAATCCTGACGCAGCGTGGCTCGCAGAGGAGCTAGCCGTCGTGTACGTCGAAGGTGCAGTGGCTGCAATCACGCAATAAGCCCTGTATTTGCATCATACAGGCTGATATGCTCACCGTAACCCGAAGTACCACTCGAGACGGAGTACTGACTGCCGTACGGCGCGCCCGATTGGTATGTCTGCAAGCCTTGACCTTGGCTCGCAGTCGAGGCTACGTATCCACTCGTGGCTGAGAGGTGAACGCATCGTTTACTATGACACGGGGTCCGCCGATTATAGGATAGACTTACGAGACACATTGTTCGAGGGGGCCATGGACTGTCCGGCGTACGCAGGATGAGCCGGTTGGATCAGGGCTGTGCTTCAACCGGAGGATTGGCTTCCACTAGGAAGTATATGCGACGCTGATACAACATTTGTTTTGTCTCAGCGGGATCGGTCATCCAAGTGAAAATACACTTACAAGAAGGGTTGGGTGGATATGTGCAGTTGGGGGCTCCGACTGGATGGCCGCCGCCGCTGTATCCGCTAAATGAAGTGAGACCACTGGCAGTGGAGTCTTCAAAAAATGAGTGTATGCTACGACACGAATGACACGCGTACCTACGACACTACGGGCCGCGGGTATGATGAGATCCAGCATACGAGTCTGCAAGAGGATGCCATATATCGTCTAACATGGCTCAGAGTGACGAGATAAAGACGTACTGGGGGGTTCCTGTATAAAGCTAGAAGCAGCCGGGGATTGCTGGATAAAGCTAGAGATTGTTGGGGTCGATACTTGGTGCCGATGCTCCAGACCCTGGGCAGTCGTTTGCTAGCGGTACTGAGGTTCAGCATGCATATCCAATGGCAAAAATGTATAACGTCAGATTACCGAAACTGGTCTATGCAGCTGTCTGCATTGCGTCAAGAGAACATCGATACTGTGTGCGACGTCAGACCAAGGAAAGTTGAAGCGTGGACTAGCTGCAAGAGTCTCGTCCACTTCCGCATGTTGTCTCTGCACCCTGTGGATTCCAGTGCCACAGTCTGTGAGCCATCAGAAACAGAAGAGTCAAGACGCTACTTACTCCGCCAAATTGTTCAGCATGCGCTGTGTATCAAGCAGACATTCAGTATGTTGTGGGTTTATAGCTGCAACTTGTGCTATATAAGTGTCGATCACGGCCTTGTCATCTGCTGTCAACGCGTTCACAGTCTGAGATATTTCTTGGCTCTTCGCTTCCCGTAGCCGGTAATGATGCACGAAGTAGGTCCTCCACGACGAATAGCCACCGAGGAGACCTCCGATGATGCCGAGCAAGATGCCCGCGTTGTCAATCCTAGAAAGGTGGTGGTACGGCATGTTGCCAACGACAGAGTGATTCCCTACAAGCAATGCATGAACGATTAGCCTGAAAGTGTTCGACGTGAGTATTGACCGTGCACTACTTGGGTGAGTTTCACTAGCAACGTCGACCTCGAGATCGCTTGCCAGTCCGTCTGGCGAGGAACTCTTTCTTATAAATGCATTTGAGAGGGAGCGCCTATGATGATTCGCGCTCGCTTTTTCGGGCTACCAGTGCAGCCATATACCAACGTGTAGAAGACAGATTGTCCTGGTTAAGTGTGACGGGCGTGCCGGAGGCTGGCCGGGTTGAGGGTCGAGACGAAGGTGAGAACGAGAGGTCGGGCAAGTGCAAGAGCAGAGGACAAGGGCGCAGGCCCGAACACTGGTGTTGGCAAGACGAGAGTCGTACAAAGCGGAGCGCCAGCTATCTAAGGGATCACGGGACTCGCCGAGAGCCAGGTACAGTCGATAAGCAAGGGACGAACCAGGATACATGCCTAATCGGGAAACTGCAGACAAAGACCGTGGAGAGACCGTGCGCATGCTAACGCGCTCTACAAGACCATGGCGTATTGTAACACACCGGTAAGAGTCCATGTGTAACGGCGTGGCCGTTACACCACCTCCTCCTCAAGGGAAGCGGTGACGCGACCTTCAGAGGTCGAGCCGTTGCGGCGGTCTCGAGACACGACCGGAACGTGTCGTGGTCTGTGTGGGCGGCACATACCAACGACGAGGATCCTCGGAGTGCGCGGGCGGCGGACTCGAAGGACGCGGGGCAGCGATGGGCACAGCGGGAGCAGCGGAGGGCACGGCAGGGGCGACGGAGGGCACGGCAGGAGCGGACGCGAACGACGGGCTTGAGGCGGGCACGGGAGCGGGTTCGAGAGCGGACGCGGACGGGGCGGACGGGACCTGTGGAGCAGAAATAAAAGATGTATCAGTAGCGACGGGAATGGAAGCGGATTTGTCGAGTATAAGACGATGAGGGCGAATGGCGCGAGGATGCCGGCGATGGAAACGTTCGAGGTGCTCGTTGGAAGTGGTGGGAATGTCGGTGAGTGGAATCCATGAATCTTCGTCGGGAGAGAGACCCTTCCAGCGCACGAGGTACTCGTAGCGCTGGCCGAGTTTGCGAGAGTCGAGGATGTCGGAGATGTCGGGGGAAGAGTCGAGACTTGAGCTGTCAAGAATGAGGGGATCAGGGTCGGCGTGGGAATGAAATTCGGAAGGATCGGAGTAGGGTTCGAGAAGGGAGACGTGGAAGACGGGGTGAAGACGAGCAAGATAGGAGGGTAGGCGAAGTTGGTAAGCAGAGTTGGAGACGGCACGGTCGACAGGGAAGGGGCCGAGACGGCGATGATCGAGCTTGTCCGACGGCCGTGTAGACTTGATGTGACGACGCAGCAGCCAGACGAGCTGGTCAGGCTTGTACGTCGGGCTGTCAAGAACGTGCGCATTGTACGCGCGAGCTTGCCGGTCTTGAGCTTCCTTCAGCTCGGCGCGGAGCTCGTCATGGAGACGCTCCAGGCGCTGAGCGAGATCAGCTGCGGCAGGGACGGTGGAACGTTCGGAGAGCTGGGGTTCGAAGGAAGGGTGGAAGCCATAGTTGGCGAAGAAGGGCGACTGGTTGGTGGACGCGTTCACGTTGTTGTTGAACGCGAACTCGGCAAGCGGGAGGTAATCAACCCAGTCGTCTTGCTGGTACGACGTGTACGCGCGGAGGTACGTCTCGAGTGTTTGATTGGTACGCTCGGTCAGTCCGTCCGTTTGCGGGTGATAAGCCGTTGACGTCCTGTGATCAACCTTCAAGAGAGCAGTAAGTTCTTTCCAAAAATGCGAAATGAAAACGGAACCGCGGTCGGAGACGATTGTCTCGGGGAGACCGTGGTAGCGGAAGATCCTGTCAAGGAACAACCATGCCAAACCCGGCGCATCCAGTGTCTCGTTGCACGGGATGAAGTGCGCAGCGCAGGTAAGGCGGTCGCAAACGACCCAGATCGAGTCATAGCCGTGAGAGCGTGGAAGCTTCACAACGAAATCCATAGATATGGACTTCCACGGCCTGTCAGGGATCTCCAGGGGGCGGAGCAAGCCATATGGCTTGTGACGTGGTGTCTTGACGTGGCTACAGACATCGCACGCTTGAACATAGCGGCGAATGTAAGTCTGCATGCCTGGCCACGAGAAGTCGCGCCGAACAAGCGCCAGCGTGCGCGCTCGCCCGGGATGGCCTGAAACAAGCGAGTCATGACGAGAATAGAGAATGTCAGCACGCATGGATGAGGGTATGAAGAGTGAACCTTTGTGGAAGACAAGATTGCCTTCCAGCGCGAAGTCCGTGTCGCCACGAGAGATCGCTTCGCGCCACTCGGTATCGTTGCGGATGGCAGCTTGGTACCGACTGAGCTGCTCTGAATTGTCAAGAGCGAGCGTTGTCAGCGCTGAGACTTGCTGCGGACGTGGAGCGTCCGACGCTGATGCTTGATCCGGGAAGAGACGCTCTGTGTGCAAAGGTGTGAGTAGAATTTTTTCCTGGAGGCGGAGGACGTCATCCCCCTCTCGAGGCACGAAGTCGGGACGTCGCAAAGGAGCATCTGCGGGGTTTTTAATCCCAGGCGCATAGTCCAGCCGGAAGTTAAATTCCGACAAGAACATTGACCAACGCGCCTGACGTCGATTCAGAACACGAGAAGACATGAAAAATACCAAGTTCTTGTGGTCGGAGACAACGGCAACGGGTTCAGCGGTGCCTATGAGCCACGCGCGCATGTCCCGGAACGACTCGACGATGGCGAGAAGTTCTTTGTCGTGCACGTCGTAATTGATCTCCGCCGGGGAGAGCTTGCGAGAGAAGTACGCCACGGGGTGTAGGAACCCTTGAGCGTCCGGCTGGTGCAGGATACCTGACATAGCAAAATCGGAAGCGTCAGTAGCCAAGGTGCACGGAAGAGACGGATCGTAGTGACGGAGAACAGGAGCAGAAGTGAAGACACGCTTCAGCCGTTCAAAGGCGTCAGCGGCCTCTGGTGTAAGTACAAACGGCTCGCCTTTACGGTCCTTGCGCGTGAGCGCGTTTAGCGGGAGGACCGTCTCGGCGTAGTGGTCAATAAAACGTCGGTAGAAGTTTGTGAACCCGAGGAAGGACTGGACGTCCTTGACCGATTGCGGAGCGGGCCAGTCCGCGATCGTTGAGAGCTTGCTGGGGCTCATCTTGATGCCGTCCGAGCCCAGCCGAAAGCCGAGGTATTCGACTTCGGACCGATCGAACTCGCACTTCTTCGCGTTAGCAAAGAGCCCAGCACCCTCGAGACGCTCGAGAACCATCTGGACGTGGCGGTCGTGCTCTTCCTGGTTCTTGGAGAAGATCAGGATGTTGTCGATGTACACGACGCACACGACGTCGAGGAGGTCGCGGAGGGTGTCCTGGATGAAACCTTGAAAAATACCGGGTGCGTTAGTGAGACCAAATGGCATGACAGTGTACTCGAAGAGTCCGAGGTGCGTGCGGAAGGCAGTCTTCCACTCGTCACCCTCGTGAATGCGGATGAGGTTGAAGGCATTCTTCAGGTCTAGGACCGTGAAGACCTTGCATCCCTGGACTCGATCGAGCAGATCGTCCATGAGCGGGAGCGGATACCGGTTCTTCTTCGTGATTGAGTTCAGACCGCGATAGTCTACGCAGAGACGTAGCTCGCCGGTCTTCTTCCGTACGAAGAGGATTGGTGATGCAGCTGAAGAGGTAGACCTGCGAATGAAACCCTTCTTGAGGTTAGTCTCGACGTAATCAAAGAGCACTTGGCGCTCTTGCTGCGACAGGTGATACATCGGCCCAAAGGGCGGTGTTTTCCCCTCCTCTAGCTCGATAGATGCATCAAAGCCAGGGCGATGAGGTGGCAAGTTCTCCACCTCAACTGGTGAGAACACCTTCGCAAAATCGTGGTATTTCTCGGGCACCGACTGCAGGAAGTCGTCAGGTGCTGCCGAGTCAGGCGGGGGCTCGGGAGGAACAGATTCCGGGGGCAGAGTAGCCAAAGACGGGTCGGGCTGAGCATCGAGCTGCATAGATGCAAGCTGATACCCTGGAGTACCCTTGGGATGGTACCAGAGCAGGGCTGTCTCGTTATGACGAGCATGCTTGCAAAAACGCATAGAGTTAATGAGAGCAATGTCAAGTGAAGGAGTGGGCGTAGGGTCAGGAGCTGAAGGCGAAGCAGAAACAGCATTCCAGACGGACGAGAGCATACTGGTTTGACCGGAGCCAATTCCAGATGCTGGAGACAAGGTCGGAGAGCGGGGCGGGCTCGAAAGGGACGGAGCCAACGACGATGCAGTCGAGGCATTCAGGTACGACACACCGTGCACAGACGGGTTGCACTGGGCTCTGTCCGAGCGGACAATGCTGTCGGTACGAGCGGGAACTACCATCCTGCCGTTAAGACCGAGGCCTAGACCGACAGTCGTAGTGGAGCACATATGAAGCGAAGACACAGAAGTGTCTACTCGGGCAAGACCGAAGCCTTTTCCGAGCGCAGAAACAGGGTATGATGGGTTGGCACCACAGCATGACAAAGCAAGTCGCTGCCGGGCCCAGTCAATAGCAGGGTTGTGGCGTTGTAGCCAATCAAGACCGAGGATAACCGGAAACGGAACAGAGACAACACCGAGAGCGATGTTTTCAGAATGTTTTTGAACAGATAATGACGTTACGACGTCATGGGTGATCAGGCCAGACGCGATCGGTCGATCATCTACCGCCGTAATCGGTATAGGCACGTCCTTGAGACGGCGCGGGAGCGTGTGACGGTTTGCGAAATCAAGAGAGATGCATGAACCGGTCACGCCGCTATCAACGAGCGCGTACGTACGAACCGGTTTGCGATCAGGAAATGAGAGTGAGACCGAGACGAAGAAGTGGTCCGAGGACCGCGGGTTAGCATGAACATGTGACGAGAGTCGGAAAACGGGCGAACAAGCAGGCTTGGGTATCCACACGCCGTTCACCGAACGGACATGCGTTGGGGCACCCGCGGCGACGGGAGCCTGAGTCCCTGAAGATGCCGGAGGCCCCGGGACGGGTGAAGGATCTCCGGCTAGGCTTTTCCCGCAGAGGGAGCAGCCTTAGCCTTCTTCTTGGCCTTCTCCGACATGTTAGGACATTCGGAGATGGTGTGCTTACCCTTGCCGCAGTAGAAGCAGAGGCCGTTCTTGCGGCGATACTCCTTCTCGGCTGGGGTTAGCGGGCCGCGTCGAATGGCGTCGATTTCCATCGGAACAACATCATTGTTCGACGGCGTGCTCGCAGGCACAACGGGCGCCGGAGCGGACGACGGTGCTGGTGCTGACGACGAGGAAGCATGCTGCCTCGGAAGCGGGTGCTTTCCGGCAGCTCTCTTGTTATGCTCCCTGGTCTCGACATCAAGATCATGGATCTTGTTGTCAGCATCAATGACAATCTTAGTCCACGCCTCAAGATTATCAGGGCGGGACACCGTGACCAGGGCCTGCTTGACAGCAGGCTTAAGACCCTGGTCGAACATGGCAATCTGCATGTAGTCGGACACATCGACATAAGCGAGAAGCTCCTTGAAGCGGGAAGCAAAGTTCGCCGCGGAGCCGGTCTGCCGGAGCTTCTGCAGCTCGCGGTAGGCCTTGTTGACCTGGTTAGCGTCCTCGAAGCGCTTCTTAAACGCGTCTTCGAAACGCGACCAGTCGCGCAGCAACTCAGGTTGCGTGCGCTCGACGTCGTTGTACCAATAGAGGGGTGAACCATCCTCAAGGTACATGGACAGCATAAGCGCACGCCTATAGCTGTCCACGACGTTCTGGAGCTCGAACGTCGCGCGGAGTTCGCGCAGAAACGGAAGGACATGGTCGGACTTACCTGAGAACATGCGCGGCGCGCGCGTCTTGACGTTGGGACCAGAGCCTCCACCACCGCCGTTGCCTTGAGAGGACACGGTGACGTTGACGGGCTGAGGTGACGTGGCCGCAATGGTGAGAGCCTCGACGCGCTGGGTCATCGCGAGGAACGCGTTGCCCATTTGCGCTTGGTTGTTCGAGAGCTGTTCGGCGTGCCGCCCGAGAGCCTCAAGCGCTCGGTAGAACGCCTGGGCTGGGTCCTCGGGAGCCGGGGTAGGCTGCGGTGCTGGAGCTTGGGCATCCTGCTGGCCGCCGGTGCCCCAGCCGTCGAAATCCTGACCTGGGTTGAAGCTATCCATAATAGGTTAAGTAGTATAGCCCTTACGAGCTCGAATAGACTAGAAGTAACGGAGGGATACCGAATAAAATTGATGAGCTGGCACTTGGACAGCCCAACGGAGACTACTAGCGTAGTTAGGGGTGGTCTTGCCAAACTGTGACGGGCGTGCCGGAGGCTGGCCGGGTTGAGGGTCGAGACGAAGGTGAGAACGAGAGGTCGGGCAAGTGCAAGAGCAGAGGACAAGGGCGCAGGCCCGAACACTGGTGTTGGCAAGACGAGAGTCGTACAAAGCGGAGCGCCAGCTATCTAAGGGATCACGGGACTCGCCGAGAGCCAGGTACAGTCGATAAGCAAGGGACGAACCAGGATACATGCCTAATCGGGAAACTGCAGACAAAGACCGTGGAGAGACCGTGCGCATGCTAACGCGCTCTACAAGACCATGGCGTATTGTAACACACCGGTAAGAGTCCATGTGTAACGGCGTGGCCGTTACATTAAGGCTCCAACTATATCATATATATACTGTATATATACGGTTTATACTGTATACTATATCCATGTATGTACCGCAGCATGGGTATATGGATATATAGTATACAGTATACAGTATACGGTTACTTAGCTATTATGGTAAGGCGCATCAGCATGAGGCTCTCGATCGGCGGTCGGGGCTTCGGGCACAGCTACATGTCTGCTTAGGTAAGCTATGGGTGCACGTCGGGCCTTCGCACGTTTGCATTGCTGGCCTCACTGTTCTCAGCTGCATTCCTGTATCTACTCAGTCTGCATACATAGTACACTATGGCTGTCTCTGCCGAAGCTCTCATTCAACTTGTCAATACCATATCTGTCCTGGTCAAACAACTCCCACCCACTGTCCCGGAGGCGACACGCGAAGACAAGATACAACGCGTGATGACGGGGCCCATTCCGAGAGGCGAGCCGCACCATGAGACGTTCAACTGCCGGTTCGACGCGCTCTTCGGCGAAGACTGTCATGATTGTTGAAAGGAGTGAAATTGTAGTGGCTGTAAAGGCAGCGAAACGAACCTATGAGGGAAACTGCTGAGGGAGTCCTGTTAGGCACACAGGAAAGCAGATGAAGGAATGATTGCATTAGAGGGCATTTGAGCCCAGTATATATACATGAGAGGAAGGCATTATCTGATTGTACAGTATGCCTATCAGATGAGGCCTGAGTCATGAGTCATCATTGTAAGCTTCATGAGTAAGCATTAGTAAGACGGTAAACGGAACTATAGATAACTGTCAATATCATATGACAAGGGAGCGGAGTTCTGATACCGAATGGAGTACCAAATGGATACCGAGTGGAATGCCGAATGGAACTCAGTATAATCAACTATCTAAAAGAATGTAATCTACGTATAGTAGCGTAGCAGAACATAAGATAAGTCCTTATCAGGAGAACCTGATTATATAATGTATGAAATAGTAGAAGTTCAACAGTGATGAAGATGGACGCCTTCTGCACGTCAAGCGTGGGCGTTCGGGGATGATGCTGGTCTCGACTTACCTTAACCGGATCATCGACACAGATGACATGAAAAAACAGCCCGCGGTCGTCATAATTAAGCTCGAGCGGCTCAAAAACGAGCTGGAATATCTGTGGTCAGCAAACACGAGACAAATGGCAGTCAGCTACTCACTCACCTGTATTCATTGCAGCAACACCACCAGTGGTGACACCATGCGCGCGGAAGGAAGTACGCATGCGTCAAACACGGCTCAGACGTGTCATGCCGGTGGCAGTGCAGATGCTGCATCCGGTGTGATCGACACGCAGGAAGGCGCGGTCTCGGTCACGACTGCTGGCATTGATGGTGGGATGGTCGCGTCGGAGATGGCGAGATCGAAGGCGGGTGGGGAGGCTGCGCAAACAGATGCAGTCAATGAGCACGAGGCTTCGCGTGAGAGAGACGGTGAGCTGGAGGTACATACCGAAAACACGGGCCCACCTCACAGTGAAGGTTCGTGAGCAGCACAGCAGGTAGTCAGTCAACAGAGACAGATTACTTACCTTCAATGTCTGGTGGCAGGCGTTGATGGCGCGTCTGCGAAACGAGCGGCACCTCTCCCTGACTCAGATGACGACATTGTCACCAAGCCTCCCAAGCGATGTACCACCAGGGTACGTTCGTTACTGCAGAATGTAATTATATATCGCAAACATGTTGACACACCGTGACCTAGTCGAAACGCAAACACGTCCTGGAAAGTTCGAGCGAGGAGAGCGGTGATGAAGCAACCAGCTCGAATGAGGACAAGGGTCGTCCTGATGATGGGAGCGGAAGCGATGTACCGGCAGACAAAGACCAGAGTGGGAAAGGCAAGGAGAAGCAGAGGGTAGCCGGTACATGGCGTGCATCAAGTGTGAGTGGTGGGCATGAATGCTGACGTGTAGTCGTGAGCTGAGGTGGCTGTGCGATGGTCAGGCCAAAGACGCGCCCGAGAAGTGTGCCCAGCGCTTGTCCAACGGCGGCTACAAACGACCTGCACGTCCCAAAAAATCGAGGAAGACCGCCACGCAAGGCGCGACAACCTCAAATCGTGCCATCAGCGAGGAACCTGCATCAGACGGCGAGTCAGCATTGCACGATGTTCAGTCAAAGGAGGCACGGACACGTGCACCCAGGCTGAATGGCACACGAGGCCCGAACAACCGCACACTCCCTCATTGGCATGAGCCAAAGGCGATCATAGGGCCGAAGGGTAAACGTTGGGAGTTCTCGTGCAAGTATTGCGACACGTACATCTTTAAACAGGATTAACATGTCAATTACTGACTCTGTAGTCTTCATTGCAGTACACAGACAGTTGCGCGGACGGTGGACTTGTCTTTTGCCGAAGAGCCGCGCTGACCTCAAGTCAACAACCTCGCGAAGCATACCAGCCTGCAGCATGCAGACAAGCTGTGCAAGGCTGAAATGGCGGGCTCTGGCCCTTCCACTATGCCGTCCGAAGCCCCACTGACCCATGGTTACACTGCCGCGAGCGCGAAGCTCATGGATCAGTGGCTCGCAGAAGGTGAGCTCAACCCTCTGGTAGAGCCGACAAGAGCCGGGTTTCTGTGCCTGTTCGCGGTGTGGATTCTCGAAGAGGACATGCCTTGGACGACGGGTGAGGCTCCGCGTCTCCGCGACCTATTCAACTACCTCAAGATACAGTTCGTGCTGCCGAGCGACACGACAGTGTGCAACACACTTGCACGTATCTTCGCGGATCTGCACGCAGCTGTTGTGAAGGAGCTGGCGGTACATTTTCACGTTTATGGGTTGATCTATACTGACATCAATGTCTTCAGGCCGTCAAATCGAAGATAGCCTACTCAACCGACACTTGGTCGACCCCACAAATGATGTTCACATTTGCGGGGACACTTGCGCATTTCATCAATGACGACCGGGAGCTTGTCGAGCGGTTGATCGACTTTCGGCACCTGGTGATAGACGAGCACAAGGGTGTGCATGCTGCCAAAGCCTTTGTCAAGTCAGGTACCGCGCGTGGAAGTCTGAACAAGATAAGTGGGTTTTGTTACGATGTTAGATGCTGAGTACTTACCTCCAACTCGGATGCTTACATCATTGCAGTTACGATGGACAACGCTTCCGCAAATGATGTCCTTGCACGCACGCTTGCACGCCTACTACTCCAGCAGTATGGCATCAAGTTTGAGACGAAGAATGCGCAGATTCGCTGCCTTGCACACGTTGTGAACCTTGTCGTCCAGAAGATACTCAGTGCACTCGATGAGGCTGAGGATCCCACAGACGAGGACTACTATGTCCTGAACAAGTTCATGGACTTCCATTATGATCCTGCTGATGACGAGGAGCTCCAGGATCTCGAGGCCCCGGGTGCAGCTGAGGCTGACGAATTGCTCTGTGACAACCCAGATATGCCAGGCCTTGAGGATGATGATGATGACAACGATGAGTATCTGGGTGGGAATGAGAGTGATGGGGAGGAGATGGAGGAAGATGAGGATGCACCGGAGGTGGTAGTCAATGAGCCAGCGAAGGGTGGCTCACGCCGAAAGGGCAAGAAGAAGAAGCCGAAGAAGCTGACTGTCGTGGAGAAGGTAGGTCATCTGTTGCTTAATGTGTATGTGTCTAATGTTCTCATTCAACAGCTTCGAACCATTGTACGCAAAATTGTTAGCTCACCTCAGTGACGGACAATCTTCCGAAGACATGCCCACAAATACTACGAGGGGAAAGTCCTTGATGATGGTAAGACAGATATTGCAGGCTTGATGCCCATATGAGATGTTAGAACACAGTGGAACTGGACGCACGCTATGATCCGTCGGGCAATCATACTATGGAAGGTAAGTGCAGGTTATTTACCTTGATATGGATAGAGATTCAAACATACCTTTAGGCAATCACTGCATGGGTGATGGACCACGAGAAGCTGCATAACCTGCTGCTGACCTCAGACAATTGGGAGCTGCTTGAGGAGCTGGAGCGCCTTCTCTCAGTTTGTGGCTTGTGGTTTGTTGTGACTGGAATGTTGAGCTTACACAAATCTCAGATCTTCACAGAGGTTACTCGCACGATGTCCATGGCACGAACCCCTACACTTCCGTGGGCCTTGCCCATGTATGAGCATATGAGGGTAGAGTTGGTCGATGCGATTGACTTGACCAACAAGCCCACAATCAAGGCAGCAGCTCAGGCTGGTTTGACGAAGCTGATGCAGTACTATGACAAGGCGCTGCAGAATGAAAGCAACATTGTTGCTACAGGTGAGTGGTTTGATATGCAGCATGTCCTTGAACTTAACAATATTCAGCCGTGCCATCCTGCTCTGTGCCTCAGCTGGTTCAGCTGCCTTCAAGATGAGCACAAGACCAGGGCAATTACTGTCTTCGAGAAGGTGTATGCTCGTTACAAGGCAACAATGCCAGCCCCAGAGGATGTGCCCCCTCGTCCAACAGCTGCTGAGAAGTCTGGGAGTCTCATGTCCCGACTCTCATCAGCTGTTGAGATTGAGACCTGTGACATCTCTCTTGTCCAGTCAGAGATGCAACGATGGCGGGCAGGTCAAGGTGGGAAGGGAGATCCAGACTTCCCTCTTATCTGGTGGAAGGTGAGTGTGTTTCATTTGCTTGCTGTCCTTGGCTAAACAAATGGTGCCAAGGCTCATGCACATGAGTTCAAGGTCATCTCACGTATTGCACGGGACTACCTTGCTATCCCAGGTGCAAGTGTGTCTGTTGAGAGGTTGTTCTCTGCTTCCCGTCATTTGTGTGCAAATGTGCAGAGCTCTCTGAAGGCAGAGACAATCACAGAGGCTCTGTGCTCCAAGATTTGGTTGAGCAATGACCTTATCAAGCTGTACTAGTCATAGAATTGTGTTTCTCTAATGATACTTGAACCATATAAACCATATATATCCATATATATACTATATATATACCATATACTATATATATCCTCAACTTTTGTATATGGATAGTATATAGTTGGAGCCTTACTATATAGTGGTTGCTGCAATACAATGTGTTCTACATCTACATATGACGGTTTGTGAGGATTATGCATACCTGAGATGTCTGTAACATGTCTGCTGTGAGTCTGGGAGCTGTCTGAGGGATCTGGGGTCAGAAATGAATCTACTGAACCCAGACACCATATCTGTCTGTCTGAGGGATCTGGGGTTCTGCCTCAGACACCTCAGATGCTCTCAGACAGTTTGCGCGATCTGCTGATGCGACCCCGCCGGCTGGATGGCCGCCGCCGCTGTATGCGCTGAATGGCGTGCTATACCCGGAATCTTTCAGGTGTGAGCATATGCTACAACTGGAAAGGTATACGTACTTACGACTGTACGGGCCGCCAGTGTGAGGATGTCCGAAATACGCATCTACAAAAGAATTCCATAGATCGCATGCATGGATCGGGACCGGAAGAAAAACACGTACTCGGCGGTTGCTGTATAAAGCTAGAAATCGTGGCAGATGATGTCTGTGAATGCTGTATAAAGCTCGAAATCGTAGCAGAGGATGCCTGAGGGTGCGGTATAAAGCTAGAATTCGTAGCAGAGGATGTCCGAGGCTGCTGTATAAAGCTAGAAGTTGTAGAAGTCGCCGGGGATTGCTGTATAGGACTAGATACTATCGAAGAGGGGGTCGATACTTGGACCCGATGCTGCAATCCTTGGGTAGTTGATTGCTAGTGTTTCTGCTGTTCAGCATACGTCGGATAGGAAAGAGTGATGGGCTACCTGAACTGATCGATGTAGATCTCTGCACTGGTCCAAGAGAGCCAGGATACTACTGGCAAGGTCCGACCAAGGGAATTGGATGCTCGGATGAGCTTTGAGCTCCTCGCTCACTGCAGTATGCTGCTTCTGTGCTCTGTGAAGTGTCATGATCTATAAGATATCGGTAACACAAGACTCAATTTGCTGCATACTTTTCCAGCTCTTCAAACATATGCTGTGTGTCAAGCAGACATCCAGTATTTTTGGCGTCTTTGGCCGTCACTTGAGCTATATATTTGTCGATGGCGATTTTGTCGTCTTCTGTCAACGCATTCACAGTCTGAGATATTTCTTCGATGAATTTCTTAGCTTGGCGTAGTCGGTTACGATGAGGGGCGACCAGTGTCAACCACACCGTGTATCCACTACCAAAAAGACTTCCAACGATGCCGAAAAAGACACGCGCGTCGTCGATTTTGGTGAGGCGGTGTGGCATGTTGCGTTGTGATAGAGCACAACTCTCTACAAGTGGCAATACGTTAGTGATCAGCTTGGAAGTGCTCGACATGGGTATTCACTGTAAACTCGAGTAAGTTTCACTGGTCAACCTCGACTCCGAGACCGCTCGGGGCAGTCCGTCTGTCAACCACTATTATATAGCATGCATCGACAGGGAGCGTCGTGACGATTGCCTTCTCGGGCTACCAGTGCTGGACAGCCATGTACCACCGAAGACACATACGCTGGTATCGTTTACCACATCCTAGGGTTCTCGGAACCTAAGTAGAAGGGCATGAGACAGTGCGTCCTGACTCGACAAGAGGTCCATCAGAGTCATACGGCAGCGCTGGTTGAGCCGCACTCCGATCCCATGTTTGGAAAAGGCGGAGCCCCAAAATCGAGTCTTCGACGGAAACCATCATCTACAGACTAAGACTGTAGTCGTCCACATATCTTTGGCTCTTCGTGCTATTGCAACTTGTCTCGGAATACGACATCTGACTATGTCAACCAAACAGCCGCTCGACCTAGATAACGACGAACTCTTCTCTCGTCTAGCCGATCACGAGCTTTCGTGGGTAGGCCGACAACCTTGGCTGCAATCTAGGGGCTACATGCTACGACCAAGGTATAGGCCAGGATGGATCCCATCCTGGAGAGCCACGGGTGCGCGCCCGCTACACTGCGAGGACTCGATTTCCATTGGCGTATGTGGTATCACAAATAATCCCACAAGACAGTTGTCGGCTCATTGCAGCTCTACAGGTGTACCCACATGTCATTGACGCCACTCGTACGTCCGACGGAAAGCTCGTCACCATCAAGTGTGTTCCGACTGACCGCTTGGAAATACGAATCGCGATGTTCTTGGGCACGCCTCCTTTGTCTGACGACCCGACCAACCACTGTGTGCCGATTCTTGACACATTCGAGGACGAGACAAATCCTAATACATCGTACATTGTCATGCCCTTACTTCGCGACTATGACAATCCAGCCTTCGAAAGTGTCGAAGATGTCCTTGATTTTGGAGAACAGTTACTTGAGGTAAGCATCCGCACAACTGGTGATTGTATCCATCATGACGTCTCACTACAGGGCCCCGCTTTCATGCACAAGAACGGGGTCGCGCATCGGTACATCATGTGTTCAATGGATATCTAAACTTATCTGACTAGACCTAGAGACTGCGCATCTCCTAACATCATGATGGACGGCAATCCGTTGTATCCTCAGGGCTTCCACCCCATCCGTCGATGTAATCTTCCTAGTGGTCATGGTGTCGCTTGGCCGCTGTCGCGCTCGCATTTCCATGTTCAATACTACTACATCGACTTCAGCATTTCGGTGTACATCCCACCCGACGTTCACCCCAAACTATCGGTCGGCGTCTTTGGGCGGGATCAGGAGCCCCCGGAGCTATCTGACCATATCCCCTATAATCCCTTCAAGTTGGATGTATTCATATTTGGCAACGTCTTGCGCAAGGAATTCTACCAAGTATGCTATCCGCCGAGTTCTTACACTTCTTCTTACCAATACTCCAGAAATATAACAACCTTGGCTTCCTGCTCCCAATCGTGAATGCTATGACACAACACGATCCAGCCAATCGGCCAGATGCCTCCGAGGTTCTGCGGCAATGGAGACTTGCTCGCAGAAATGTGCCATACGTGCAGCGTTGGTGGCGCGTGCGTCGACAAGATGAAAACTTATGGTACAGTTTGGTCAATGAGAACATATATCTCATCGCACGAGCTGTTCACTGGTTGACCGGGTCGAAGTACACAAACAATATATTGCAGGAATAAGGCTGGATGGGTTTCATGACCTTGCTTCTATGTTTTCGTATTGCTGTAAGCCCCGCTCTGCAAGGAAATATATAGAGCTTCCTACAAGTCCCGTCCATCCAGAGTTCAACGTTGAACGTCCCCAGTGAACTCGCTCTCCTTTCGCGACATCAACACAGTCGTCCTGTTCGGGGGATACCAGATGGGCTCTGACCGTCCTGCTGAGTTAGTACTAGTAATAGGTATGGTCTTCTTTCAGGCTGCGGCCAGGTAGCACAGCACGCGGCTGCACGCCGGTGAGTGACGAGTCAACATGGCCTATGCGGCGCCGATTGAACGAGCGCTGTTAACCGCACACATACGATGATGTGCTGCGGCTCGTGGACACACTGCACCGCATGGGCGTCGACTCCGTTTGGCGGAGTCCCATCAACTCTTCCACGGAAACAATTGGTCGGCGGTCGTGCTCCAGTGCCGGTGCTCACATGTCATCGCTCGCCCTCCCTGCAAGTCGCAAATAGCACCCCACTATGCCAACTCTACCACTACGACGAGAAGTATCCGACGACGAGCGCTCCTCTCAACTACGATTACGAGCTTGCCTGGATACGCCGACAGCCATGGCTGCAAAGTCGGGGCTACATGCTGCGCCCAAGATATAGGCCAGGATGGATCCCATCCAGGAGAGCCACGGGTGCTTGCCCGCAAGACTACAAGGACTCGATTAGTTGGGGCGTATGTGATACTATGTACTACAATACAGTTGTCAGCTCATTGCAGCTCTATAGGTATTACCGCACGTCATCGACGCCACACGTATCTCAGACGGAAAGCTCGTTATCACCAAATGCGTCCCGACCGATGGCCTGGAACTGCAAATTGCCATGTTTGTGGGCACACCTCCTTTGTCCGACGACCCGACCAACCACTGTGTGCCGGTTCTTGACTCGTTCGAGGACGCAACAAATCCCAGTGCATCGTACATTGTCATGCCCTTACTTCGCTACTTTGACGATCCTTCCTTCGAAAGCATCGAAGATGTCCTTGAGTTTGGAGAACAGCTACTTGAGGTAAGCATCCGCACAACTGGTGATTGTATCCATCATGACGTCTCACTACAGGGCCTCGCTTTCATGCACAAGAACGGGGTCGCGCATAGGTACATCATATGGTCGATGGCATCTCAGTCTCACTGACTGGACCCAGGGACTGCGCATCCGCTAATATCATGATGGATGGCAATCCGTTGTTCCCCGAAGGCTTCCATCCCATCCTTCAAAGTGCTTCTCCTAGTGGTCAAGGCGTTGCTTGGCCACTGTCGCGCTCGCATTTTCACGTTCAATACTACTATATCGACTTCAGCATCTCCGTGTACATCCCACCGGATGCTCACCCCAAACTGGCTGTTGGCGTGTTCGGGCGAGATCAGGACCCCCCGGAGCTTTCTGACCACATCCCCTATGATCCCTTCAAGCTGGATATATTCATATTCGGTAATGTTTTGCGCAAGAGTTTCTACGACGTACGTCATCCGCCGTCTTCCCTGCCTGCCCTCTCCTTACACGTACTACAGAAATTCAGCTTCATGCGCCCAATCGCAGACATGATGACACAACCCGATCCGGCGAAACGCCCAGATGCCACCGAGGCCCTGCGGCAATGGCGGCTTACTTGCGAGAATGTGCCTTACGTACAGCGTTGGTGGCGCCTGCGTCGACGAGACGAACCGTTAGGGTACAGCTTGAGCGACTACACATACGTCATCACACGGGCTGTTCATTGGTTGATTGGGTCGAAATACACTAACAACTTATTGCAGGATTGAGTCTATTGGTGCTTATCCTTTATTTTTACACGCTTTCGTATCGCTGTAGGTTGCTGTTGGCCCCGCTGTGCAAGAGAATACATGTCTGCTTAGAACTCATAAGCTGTATAGGTAGTAATCTGCGCGAGTATGCTCATAATTCTTTGGTGGGTATGATCTTCCTTTCTCAGGTAGCACAGTCCACACGTTACCTTCTTCGGCGACCTGCAGAGTACAGGGAGAGCCACTATGACTGCGTCACCGAAAGAAATCACTGTATGGCACCGAACAGGCTGGACTACGAATTCGTAGGATATGCAGTGTTGAACAGGCCAGGCGTGTCAGGCACTCACGAACATGATGTTTGTGGGCAAGCAGCTGGCAAGGACAATCGGGTTCATGCCGAACTGGTTCAGGTCCCCGCACCGCGCTTTCAGGCGTTCTCCGTGGCCTTCCAGGGATTGTCAACGAGCGTGGAGGATAGCTTGATCATCTCGGACATGATCAGCGTGCGCTCGTCGGTGTAGCTACTGGTTCTCGGAGTGACGGGAACGCGACGCCACCTGCGACGAGGGAGAGTTTACAGCTGCACAGCGTGAGACGGACGTGGAATAGACGTACGGCGTCCTCCCACCAAAATAGTGCGACATGACCGCATCTAAGGAGATGCTTTAGTACGATGAGGTTTTTCGTGATATGTAGCCACAGCCCACGTACCGATGAGCATACGCCTCTTGCTAGCCATGCGGGCTGAGGCTTGTTAGAAAAGCCACTGTGTCAATCTACTCCTTGCGAAGAAAGTATCTGCGACTCGAGCAGGCGAATCTCCCTGACCTAGAGTTCCGCACGCCCTGTGCCCATCGGTATCATCTTTCTAGGTTCATGCGACCTACGTCCACGGGACCCGCCTCCGTATCCCAAATTGACCACAAAACGACACTGCACCGTCACATAGGAATCACGCACCAATTCCAAGATGAGGGCACTGCCTACACGACTGTGCCCATATCCACAAAAGTGCCAATACTAGCTGCAGAAGTCAGTAAGTGAAAAAGTGGAGAAAACGTAGCCCACGCACGTTCATGTGGTATGCCATTAATATCGAGGTCGCCTTCGACGCTTCACGAGTGGGTTGAAGAACGACTAGCTCGGAGGCAATTCCCTGTTTCCATAATAAACCGTCCGACATATCTCTACATCAGTAGACAGTGTTCTCACTCGAGGTTGCAACAGTTCGGACAAGACGAGTGGTGCTGTTGAGGTCTTGAGTAACCATCATCACAGGCGAGTTGGAAGCGAAAGGTTGGGCGCTCGGATCATCACGTGCACGCTGGCATACGCATCTCCTCCTCCTCTCTCTCTGGAGCTTGCGACGCACATCAGTATGGCGACTGACACACCACAACCAGACCTATCCAACGATGAGGATTTTGATCGACTAGACAAATGGGAGCTTACCTGGATACGCCGACAACCATGGCTGCAGTCTCATGGCTACATGCTACGACCAAGATATAGGCCAGGATGGATCCCGTCCTGGGGAACCACGGGTGCCAGACGACAAGACTGCGAGGACTCATATCATATCGGCGTATGTGTGCAGTTCAAATCAAAACAGTCGACGGCACATTGAAGCTCTACAGATACGGTACACACATGCCACACGTATGTCCGAGGGAAAGCTCGTCGCCATCAGATCTGTACAGACCGACGGTCTGGAAATACGAATCGCGATGTTTTTGGGCACGCCTCCACTGTCTGAGGACCCGGCCAACCACTGCGTACGGATTCTTGACACATTTGAGGACGAAACAGACCCGAGCACATCATACATTGTGATTCCCTTCCTTCGCCGCTATGACGATCCTGTCTTCGAAAGTGTCGAGGATGTCGTTGACTTTGGTGAACAGGCGCATTAGCACATTTTGTGATTGCATCAGCATGGATACTACCGTACAGAACCGGTCGTCGCTTCTTCTCATTCCTAGACTACCGGTCAGGGGGTGTTTTCTCACATTCGTCGATGTCATCATATTGATTCCGCGTTTTCTCCTCATCCCATCTACTGTGACTGAGAAGCTTTGGGCGGTGGTCCACGGACCACGGCCGAGCCAAGATATAGGCCCTCGTCATCGTCGAGGCCCTACTTCCGCAGAAGCCAAATCTCCGTCAGCGGAGCACGTTGGGTGTGATGTTCTTGTCGGAAGTTGTGTTTACTAGTAAGACCAAGTAGTTCTTGACAACGCACACGATATGCCCCTGGTTATATGCCACGGTGAGTCACTGTGTCTCTCATAAGAGACGTCCCAAATTGAAAACGGAACCAAGGTCTTGCCAACATATCAGTTTATCCAAGCACTCAGATGCTACGTGTACAGCGAGATATTAGCAGCTACTTCGCCACCGTACTGAATACGTCATCGATGTATCGTCTGACTCCGTCACGAACCATATCGTCGACACCGCACAGCGACAATCAAAAACTCACTCCAGTAACTTTTGAGAGATATCATATTATGACATATAGCAGTACAGATTGCGGCGACGAACGGGCGTACGTCCAGTGTCCATTACAAGTATCTACTAAGCATTACGGGGCACGAGACTATGATTATGTGATTAAGTGACATTGACGTTGCATGTGGGGGACCTATACGTGTGATGGTAGGGTATGATGGTCATGAATGCGTGAGTCGTGCATATCATTGAGACATTATAGAAGAGTATCTGGGGCAGCGCACGATCGTTGTCCATCTTCAGAGCGTGACAAAGAACGCGAGAAACGCCGCAGCCCACGACACCGCCATGCACACGCTCGCAAAGATGCTGGCGCTCCTAGACAGGCGCGCCCACGCATAGCACAGCGCGCCCGCGAGCGCGAGCACAAAGCCGACCAGCGCGAGCCACATACAGAGCGTGTGCAGGTGCTCGAGCAGATGCGTCGGCGGGCCCCCGCGGCGGAACGGGCCCATCTCTTCGAGATGCGGGTTGGTAGAGAGGATCCCCGTCTTGAGCTCCGGGCTGGACGAATCGGGCGTGAGCCCCGTCTCGATCTTTATCTCCTGCTTCGTCGCCTCCCGGAGCCTGTAGCGCACCAGGAAGAAAGCGGCGAGGAAGGATATGATGGCTATCAGCGCGTTGTGTCAGCGCGGTCCGAGCGTTTGGAGCGGGTGGGGACGTACCTGCGCACAAGTGGATGACGAGGGCACCGGCGAGGATCCCGTTAGCAGCAGCGCGGATCGATGTTACCGGCGTGTTGTCGTCCGCCGGGGTCGTGATAACCAGCAACTGACCCTCTGTTGCAGCGAAGAAGGTGGTCTACACAATCGCACTCAGAGAGGAGAAGGAAGCGAGTACATTGCACGCACAATGACGCTGATCAGCTGTAGCCTGTCCATCCACGACTTCATCAGGTCCTTCATTACGCTCTTCCGTATCTCCGCGTCTGTTACATCCTGATCGACTTGGCTCCCTAGAGCATCAGTGCGTCAGCGGTGTGCAGGGATTCCAGAGAACGGAGTGCCTCACAGTTTCGGACATGCGGCCCAGTCTTCACGTTAACATTGTGCTTTCCCGAGTCACCGGGATGCATGCCCGCGCCGTACGGGTGGCAGGTCGCGTTTCGTAAAGCACGGACATCCGTAGTACTCCGGGAGGTCGTCAAGGTGCGGAGAATAGTAGGGTCCACGAGCAGGAAGGGCGAGCTGGCCGAGTTCAATGGACGCGGCTCTTCTGTCATGTGCTGCGTTTCGCGAAGGACTGGCTTTCCTGACGAAAGAAAGCGCATAAGCTTTCAATGGATGATCACTGGGCTCCGAGCACATACCGTTGATGTCGTGGGCCATGATTGCTTGGGGAAGGGCCACTCTACCGAATGGCGGGCATATATACGTTTCAGGCTTGGACGCGGTGAGACGCATCAGCGCTACCTGAGTCAACATAGATCCGGCGAAGGTCGGTTGCTCCGTCACGAGCTCCACCTTGGCGGGCCCTCTGAGAGGTGTGTTTGGGTGTGAAAGCGGCACTGCAGCAGTACAATCGCGTCAGGATGCCAAATTCAGTGGTGCTGCACTGCCGTAGAATGTTGCACTCACATGAGATGACATGCCGAGTCACGTCGAATCAAGAGAGTGTCAGCTCAACCGAATGAAAGGGTGGGCAGCGCAGGTAGCCGCTGTTTCAGCGACTGAAGCCAAGCAAGAGAAGCTGATGGACTGCTCCGCACACAGCGCTCCACGCGCCCGAACACACCGAATCGGGGCACCTTGTCCGCTCTCCTCGAACCGCTTGCTGCGAGATCACATCCTTGTGGCCCGCACACGCACCACGGTGGTACTGTGGCTATTCGGCAGAGAGGGTCAGAACGAGTCGCCTGCACAGCTGGAGGCTGGGCTGCGTGTCGGCCAACACTGCAATGCGAGCAATGAAGTGAAGTGGGATAGTAAAGGAAACCACCCGTGGACGCATTTTATTACATACCAGGCAGCAGTGCCACGTACCGCATATGTGCGCATGTGTATGAATCCCTCTTCCTGGAGCTCCGGAGGCAGACCGGAGCCCTGGGTGCCTTTTAGGTCGCCTGATGCTGCAGCTGGTTCGATGTTACCCCACGGGCTCACGAACCGGGCTTGTATGCAAGTATCTGGAATACGGCTCGTTGGTCTCCTTACCGCCAGTTAACTCTGAATATACGGCTCAGGAGACTTGCCACGACAGAAGCAAAGAATGTTCCCCAGGTAGCGTACTTGGCAGTAGGTGCGTTCAAAGCTGGAGTTGTCAGATAAGGATATCCTGAGGCACGAAGGTTGAAGGAGACTAGGTTGGAGGCGCCCGGAAGTGCGGTGGCCACGCATCGAACTCGACCATACTCACTCCTTCCTTCTTTCATAATTCGACCCGGGATGCCGCCCCAACGGTGACAACAATGTCACGATGGAATCAACCTCTTGCATACACCACTATAGTCTCTCTGTCAGTGCGGATCGGTGTTATACGAGAGCCTATCGGCTTGGGTAGAACACATCAAGAAATTGTAGGACCATAACCATGATAGTGAAAGGCCAGTGACATCGTTTGTACAATTATGTATGTAATCACACTGCGCTGTTGAAGCCGTGTAAACTGCCTGTTTCTGTTCTCTCATTGACATATAAAGGTAGTATTCACAGCCATTATAAAGTAGGTTATGCTGAAAAACGTACTCTTTGCTTGTGTAAATTGTGATTCTTAGTAAGTTGTCACCCGCGTAACGTGTCACAGTACTAGTGTCCCGGTGGGCGATGGTAACAACGCTAAGGAAAAGGCGCGCGAGCACCGCCAACCTCCAGCCTCCAGAGCGCCAGTTCCCACTTTGAACGCAGCTATGTGAACCATCCAGAAAATAGGCTAAATGAGCCGGCTGCTGCGCAAAGTGGGGGCATGACACATTCATTTCGTAAAGCTAGCAGGACACAATGAATCACAGGCCGCCATACAGACCACCCTAGTCCAGCTCGTCCATCTCCCAGTCCATCCTGTTGTACAGATCTCCGCTTGGGTCACCAGCGACCACCCTAGGGCTAATCAAGCTCCAGAGGTCGCGGGCATAGACCTCGAGTCCCTCGTAGACGCGAGCAAACAATCCCTCGTCGTCGAGCTCCCTTGGACGCGGCCCTTCTGGTTGCGGCGCTGGACGACGGACATGTCCAGACTGGGGAGCAGGCCTGGGTTGACGGATAATCTGATGCCCTCGTCCATGGCGTCCTTCTTCGTCATCGCGGCCCAAGAGTTCCTCGTCGCCGAGTTCTCTAGATTGCGGAGCGGGACGCCGCACGTGTCCAGACTGGGGAGCAGGCATGGGTTGACGGATCTGACCCCCTCGTGAATGGCGTCCTTCGGTGTCGCTACGAGCAACTAGCTCTCCCTCGTCGTAGCTGCGAACGCGGCTGTCCAACGACGGCTCAATGCGCAGACTCGGGTCAGAGCTCGAGGATACTTACCGCTCAAATTGGAATCCCAGAGCGGGCGCCACAGAGGCCGTGATGACTGCAGCGGAGAAGAGGATGGTGCACCGCATGTTGGTGAGTGATTTGAAGTGATAGAGACGTTACAAATTGATGGTCAAAGTCCCAGAAAAGCAAAGGCTGGGCGGCAGAGCGTGGGTGAGTGAGCTGAGGCCATTGAGACGCGCTACTCACCAACCAGCACCCTCGCGAGGAGCTCGAAGAAAGAAAAAAGAGCTGGAGGGCCAGTGGGAAAGCCGGACCCATTTTATAGTGATCGACGCATGCATCACGTGGCCATGTACCTGGTGACACTTGAATGACAGATGGATACGGCATAGCGATAGGCGACGCTACTCAATTATTATTTGCCAATGGAGCTCGCATACGCATCATACACATGAGAGCCTAGAGGTCGATCAGCGTGAAAATCTATCGTCTACGACCCTACATAGCATAAATCACTGGCAGTGACACCCGCAGCATCAATGTTTCGTATGATCTTGATATTACACAGCACTTCCTTCGAGCGCCCCAGAGAACTCATAGAGCTTGAAGTAAGTAAGTACTGGCACTTGAGATGTCACTTGAGATGTCACAAATTAGCAAACGGCCGAGCTGGGATCTGAGACGACGACACGGCAGTCACCGGGAAGTTCGGTGCGGTCGAGAGCGATGTCTGAGAGGTCTTCACTCACGGGGATGCTCTGGACAAGCTGGCCCGGGGATCATGATAGTGGTCCTCGACGGTGGATGACGCAACTTGGCGACTGCCGCGGATAATTGAAGGACAGCTGAAGCACCTTGCTTCCGTCCTCCTCACTGGTGGCACACACACTGGTAGTAAGTGCAATGTGCTTACTTTCCTTCCTTTTTGCTACTTTCAGGATTCCGCTGGTACATTGCGCACGACATGCATCACTGCGGCGCGTGCGAGGCCTACTCCGCGACGGGCAGCGCGATGCTGTGATGCTCTTTTCGCCGTCATCTCAGTATATGCACTCGGACGAGACGAGTCCGGGCTTCTCGCCTAGAAGTTTAGCACCAGCAGTCAGCTGCAGGGCACTCCCATGAGACGGTAGAAAACGGACATGGACGTGTGCGAATTGGCGGGCACTGCATGCTTCGCAAATGGTACGTCGACATACTTGGGTGCAATCTTGGGATGTTATTGACTTTCGGTGTGTATCAGTCACTGGGAAGCGCAGCTAGAGTCTCGCACGGCGGGGCCTGTACCGCGGAACTGCTCCGACGAGTGCCGCCTCGCGGATCTCAAAGTGCTTTTCTCCTCATCGCGCTGTTTGTCCGGAGAGCCCCCGCGACGACGAGGAGCCGGCCGCTCTGTTCTTCCCCGACCTTCGACGAGACCCTAACGAGTCCACTACCTCGTTATTGCGCAGGAAGGCACTCCCACGAGTTTCGACATATCTCATTTTCCTTGTCGGCAGCCCCACATTCACGCACACGTGACCGCATCGCGCGGTGGCTGTGGCAAGCCCAGAGAACGACGCCGTAGCAGACCAGCCTCTTGCCGGCGCGAAGTTCCAGGACAGCAAGTTGTAGACTCTGCCGACTAATTTGACACGCCTCGACTTCCACAAGCATCTTTATGTATTATACCATGGATCACTATTCGCCCTCGGAATACGACCGGAACCATCGTGAATTCGTGAGCGCCCGGAGGCAGTCGTCCATTACAAAATGAGGAGCACTGCGCACGCACTAGCTGACCAGCACACTCCCAAACACACTGACGCAACGATGCTCGTGCTCTTCGGAAGGCGCGCCCAGGAGTAGCACAGGCCGCCGACGACAGCGAGGACAAAGCCTATGAGCGAGAACCATATGCACAGCGTATGGCAATATTGCAAGAGGCGGGTGGGCGAGCCGCCATGGAAGGGCCCGACACGCTCTATGTGTGGGTTCATTGTCCAGTTGCTCGGGGTATTGATGTGGCTGGCGGGGGTACGAGGCGAGCCCCAGAAGTCCTCTTGGGAGCCTGAGTCTCCCGAAGGTCGTGGTTCCACTTCTGCTTCCTCTGCGGTAGCCTTCCGTAGGCGATAGGTGATAAGGCAGAACGACGTGAGAAAAGAGAGGATAGCTGCAAGTGTTGATGTGATCATATGAAGGTAAAGGCTTGACATAGTACTTACCTGCGCTGATGTGTATGACAAACGCGCCAGCAAGTACGGCGGTCGCGGAAAACAGTAGTGTTGGCATCGTATGCTCGTCCACTAAATCGACAGAGCCCAATATTTGAGCTTCTATGCCGGCAAAGAAAGTCGTCTGCGAATGATGTGTTAGTGGCAGTCAGATAGCCAAGAGAGCACCATACAATGACACTGATGAGCTGCAACCGTGCTTGCCATGACTGGACGAGGTCATGCTCAGCCTTCTGTCGCTGCTCGCTGGGAGCCGTGGGTGGGTTCACTGAGGCTACATACTGAGTGTACAGCAAAGAAACATATCTTATGGCACGCACTATAGCACCTCGAGCTCCGAGCATCTGGGCGTTTCTCTCCGACGTCACTGCGTAATGTGCTGCGGGCCTTTGTATCCATATCCATCGCTGTCTCTATGCAAGACTACGATTATCCACAGTGAGTAGTAAGACAGTAGTTATGCGATGGGCACTTACCACTGGTAGCTATCACGCAGCGGGTCGGAGAGGGCTCTTCGCTTGGGAACAACGGAGGCCCCCATACCCGGCAGCCTTTATACAGCACCGCACCTCCGGCGACAGCCCATGCGGTGCACGGAACAGACGTCCAATCTCGCTAGAGACTCGGTGAGTGACATCGGTGGACGGCGGCGCGGCGTGGACCGACTCAGCGGAACTCGCCTCCTGTCCGGCCGGTGGCATGGGCATCATTGTGCATTGACTCAAATGCAGCTCTGCTGGGAATGGAGGGGATACATGCGTCTGCGCTGTCAGCGTTCGATCCGGAGAAGCCTACTCCATTTCATTGTTCGGCGGTAGGATGGACTCCGAAAGGACTCGGATTTCTTCTTCAAGTTCTTGAGGATGTGAGGTCACCACCTCCTATGACGGTATTCGCATAGGTAGACCGCTGTCGACAGGTGGTCCCGCCATTTGTGTAGAGCTGAGGGCGGGAGACTTGGAGGTCGGGAATGCAGGGTGTTTGTGGGTGGAGGCGGAGTTCCACTCGCGAGATTCCCCAATTTGGACAAGGGAACCCAACTGATCTTCTAAGTATCACTCCTCAGAAACATCGACGGGTTGTTCGACCGAATGTATCAGGTTGATGACGAGCGCCGCCGCTCGAACAGACAGTAACTCAGGTGAAACATAGCGTCCTGGCATCGGAATGTCAGTAATTCTGTAAGTCGATAGCGTAGTAGGGACACTTACTACTACACAACAGCCCAGATTCTCAGTAACAAGAGCTTTGGGTAGCTGTCTGTGTAGTAATAAAGTTGATTCCGTGCACTATAACTGAGTCATAGTGATAAAGATATTTGATTAGTTAGTTTGATTGCAAAACGTTTCTGGGGTGGTCAGAGGTGACAGTGATTTTGGGCGATTTTGGAGTGATTCCGAGGATCAAAACCTGGCAAAATCCACCCTTGCATCGCCGCGAGAAACATTCGAGAAACGTAACCCTGACCGCCCTTATTAATACATGGAGGAGGAACGAGAACGAGAGTGATTCATGATTACGCCCCAGGTCGCATGTTAACCTCGTCTATCGAGACAAACCGAGGTGGTGTCCATTTAGCCATGTCACGCGTATGACCATGTTATCCAGTTCAGTGCGTATCATCCCACACCAGAACGCACTTAGCATGTACGGCTATAAGCTCCAGCCTCCGCCGGATCACATACAACAACCTACGGGGGCTTCCTCCCCTGGACTCCACGAGTGTGCGAATAGTGATTGATCCATGGTATGATACATACATCGAGTCTACAAAATGCTTGCGGAAGACGAGGTGCGTGAAATGAGTCGGCAGAGTCTACAATTTGCTGTCCTGGAACTTCGCGCCGGCAAGAGGCTGGTCTGCCATGGTGTCAGCCAACCAGTTGACGAGTATCGCCAGGGGATACACTCACAGGTGTTCTGGAAGAGTGTGTCCTGCGGCGTGAGGACGACATGCGCCGACAGCGCACTTGCATCCACCATCTCCGGCACAAGCTCGTCGACCGTGCGCGCGCCCAGCAGGCGCATGTTCATCGCGAACTCATCCTACGGCGCGGTCAGCCCGCGCGACACACGTTGGGAGGACAGCAACGCACCCGGAAGATCTGAATAGCCTTCTCAACACCCTCCTGGCCGTAGCTACAGAACGCGTAGAGGAACGGCCGCCCGACACCGACCGCCTTCGCACCGAGCGCTAGCGCCTTGAGGACGTCGCTCGCGCGGCGCACACCGCCGTCAACGAAGATCTCAAAGTCAGGGTCGGGGGAGTAGCCGCGCGCGCGGAGCGCGGGGACGACCTCGAGCCCAGAGCGCGCCGTGTCGAGCTGCTGGGTTCGAGAGGACTCCTGCTAATAGGAACTCAATGAGCTTGTCAAATTGATGTGGGAAGTCTTCTCACCTACAGATGGCGTACACACGCTTCGGCTGAGGGATTCTAGCCATCAATTTTTTGTGAATGCATCGGCGCACGGCTTCGTCCGATGAGCATGTTGAGGTCGGACACTCTCCAAAGGCCAGAGAAATGAAGGTATGTAAGTCAACACGTTGCGATGCTCACATCGAGCGACGTACTCACCTAGGACCCGCAACTGCTAGTGACATGGCGCCACAATACTTCACTACTGCTTACCTGCGCTTCGACCTGAGCAGCATAAGTCACATCTAGGCACACGAGCTTCAAAGCATGTGAGGCAATGAAGCAGCTAGACATAACAAACGAAGGGAGGCCTGAGATTATGTATAACAGTGAGCTATGGATGTTGTACATCGTGATGCAGGACAGCCAGCGCAGCGTGTGTGCGATAATAACAAGATGCGAATGATGAATGGACCATGACCAGCGCGATAGAAACACAGGAGAATGAAGCAGAAGACGTACTACTGGTCTATGATAGCCGGCTAGTTAATTTAGTAGAGTCCTCGAGCTTGCTCGCAAGTCGGGTCCGTCGCTCGTCGTCAAGTTGTGCTCCCGTCATCATGAGGGCCATAAGACTAAATGCCTTCGGTGCGTCGATAGCGATGTCGTCCAGAATCTCCACCGTAGATGTGAAGCCCTTCTCGAAATGATCCGGTGAGCAGAGGTTCTTCGAGACGGCCCGTGAGAAGAAGTCGCCGACGAGTTGTGCATCTGCCTCCTTCGACTCGATCGCGGTGACGACGAGCTTATCGACGAGTAGCCATCTATGCTCAGACGGAAGCTTCGTGAAATAGACCTCAGCTTCGTCCAGATCCCGGATGGCGAAGAACTCTTTCAAATCGACCCCGACCTTGGTTGTCGCCTCCTCCTCCGACATCGAGGGTGCACCAGAGTCCTCGCCGTCAGAGTGGCCCGCATCCGAGGGTGCTGGTGTCGAGCTTCTGGTCTCGTCTGGCTTCGGTACAGTCCGTGGGAGCAAGTTGAGCTTCCTGCGCTGAAGAGGCTCAGCGGCAGAAGAACCCAAGTCGACGCTAGGCTTGCGGCTTGGTGGGCGGCTCGACGTCGTCGGGATCGCGGCCTCCGCAGCGAGCTCCGGGTTCTCCATGAGCTTGGAGAACATATTCGACGAACCACGGGACAATGATGCCGACTCGCGCTTGGCCTTGTCCTTTGCGAAGACGCCAGTAGGGCCGAAAGTCATAGAGTTCGTCTTGCTGATCTTCCCGAAGTGGGTCAGATCACCTGCCTTCGGCGGTGCTCGCGGAGGTGCGTTTCCAGCGCCAGCGACAGCCCAGCCGTCTGGACCAACCTGATGCTCACCACGGTCGCCACCACGCCTGGAGCCACCGCGCGACATGCTCATGGTGCGCTGGTAATCTTTCTCCTTCGCAGCGGTCTCCTTGGCGGCGAGCGCGTGAACGGCAGAGATAGTGGTAGGGCCAGCAGCAGCGTGACGCGATATCCACTTTCGCTCGCGCAGCTCGAGTAGATCCTGTTCAACCGTTAGTTGTGGCCGGATGATATAGACAAGAGACACTCACGATGAGCATAAACTGCATACGGGAGTTGATGTTCGGGTTCTTCAGCAGCTCCTTCATGCGCGTGAAATAGACATCCATGTGCGCCCGCGCCTTCGGCGTGTCGAGCAACTGACCAACGGTGCCGATAAGCTTAACCAAGCTCTCGATCTCCTCCTCCTCGGGGTTCTCGACGTTGCCCAAGAGCTTCTTCACACACTCGTGCATGATACGCTCAGTGAGCATCTGCAGCTTGAAGAGTTCACCAATGAACTTGATGAGACCGAGACCCTGGCGCTTGGCCTTCTGCGCAATATAGTACTCTTCAGAGTAGAGCGCGGCCTCGCCAGACTCATCCTTCTCGGCAGCCGCCTTTGCGGCTTGGTCCTCAGAGGCCTTGGTCGCGGCAGCGGCAGCGGCAGTCTCCTTCGCTGCCCATCCGCGCTCGAAGTCTTCCTGACACCGGTTGAGAAGGTACTTGCGGAACAGCTGACCACCCGCGATGGGCTTGCCCTCCGCGTTCTTGATACCCTCGTCCTGCACCTTCGGGCTGATCTGCTCCATCATCTTCCGACACAACCGCGCGTACATCTCGCTCCACGCCGCCTCGTCCGTCGCCTTTTCGAAGACAAGTCGGATGACCTGGATGAGTGTCCGGCCGTCGTGCTCATTCTCCGACTTGTTCGCCCATGCGATGATCTGGTCTGAGATAGAGTCGAAGCGCTCCATGGTGAGCTTGTTGAGCAACCCGCGAACTTTGCGGTCCACGATCTCCGGAGAGTCGGTCTCGACCTGCTGCTGCTGAGGCTTCTTTCCCAGGCTCTGGGGTTGCCAACGGTTCGCAGTGGGCGCGAGCGGTGCAACGGGCTCAAGCGGCATACCACCCTGCTGTGACAAAGACGATCCACCACCGAACGACGAACCAGGCTTGCCCACCTGCCCACGATCGACGCCACGTTTACTCCGTGTGCGCTTGTTGTCCATCGCACTTGGGCCACCTTGACTAGACGAGCGGACCATGGGAGACGGTCGTCCGACAAACGGCGCCATGCCAACACCGGGGGGACCACCTGTCATCGATGTTGAGCGGCCCATCTGAGACTCCTTGAACCTCTCCTCGCTCGTCTTGGAAGACGTCGCAAACCGTCCCATGTTGAAGTTGTTTCCTGTCGGACCATTGAGATTCGAGAGACCAAGACCGAGACCTTGACGAGGGGCTCCTGCTGAAGGCGGACCCATAGCAGACGCCGAGCGCCGCTGTGAGCCGCCGCGACTCATCTGGTGCACGGCCGCACCTTGCTCGGAGGGCTCCAGACCAATGGCATCGAGTGGCGGGAGGTTGTCAGGCTTGTCCTTACAGATCTTCATGAACTGCATGAGGAAATCGCGATCATACCTGATACGGGCGAGAGTAAGGTGGGGATCGCAACGGAAGACCGTCATCACTTACCTGAACTTGCCATGCTTGGCGTTGACATTGAGCTCGATCTTAGGGCTCCTGATGCCCTCAGGATACGAGACGCTGCCGAGGTCCTCGATGATCCGTGCGGTGGCCAAAGCAGAAGGAAGGGGCTGGGCGATGGCTTGGGTGCGTGTGGAAGAGAGGTCGAGAGGGCCAGGATGCCGCTTGCGCGGTGTCTCTGGAGATGCCAATGCAGTGTTGATCCGCAAGACGCCTTTGTCCTGCGACTTCTCCTCGGCCTCTTCTGTCTCGCTCGCCTTCTTCCCCTCGGCCGACCTAGCCTCCGGCTCGTCAAGTTCACCTTCCTCAGGCTCAGCGCCGGTCGCTGACGATAGCGACTCGTTCGTGGTGGCGACCTTCTCCTCCTCTGCCTTCAGTCTCTCCTCCTCGTCGCGCCGTTGCTCCTCTTCCTCCTTAGCCTTCTCCGCCTCTTGACGTGCCTGCTCCTCTTCCTCCTTCTTCCGCCTCTCCTCCTCCTGCCTCTCCTTCTCTCGACGTACACGCTCCTGCTCCTCAGTCTTCTTCCGCTCCTCTTCCTCCTTCTGCTTTCTTGCCTTCTCCTCAGCTTCCCGCTTCGCCTTCTCCTCAGTCTCCTTCTTCGCCTTCTCCCCAGCCTCCTTCTTCGCTCGCTCGCGCTGCTCCTCTGCCAATCGTTTCTCCTTGTCCTCCGGCTTCTCTAGTCGCACTGGCGCCTTTCGTACAGGTGACGCAGGCACGGCAGGTGAGATAACAGGAACAGTCTTCTTGAGAGCATCAAGTTGTAGCTCTCTACCGTCGACAGAGGTGATCTTGACAACTTTCGATATGGGCGTGCGAGGTTGGAAAGACGGCGCGTACGTGTTGAGGCGGCCAGGGCCGGTAGTTGATGGTGTAGGCGGCGGAGAGGAGACAGACGAAAGGGAGGATGTGTGAGTATGCGGAGACGGCGCGGGATGTGGCGGATGGCCCGCGTTCGGAAGGGCAGGCGTCATCGTCGTAGGAGTGCCAGGTGGGTGCAGCTGGGGTGGGAGATTATGGGGAGACATGGGCATACCAGGCTGAGGGGGGCCGGGAAGGCCTTGAGTCTGTTGGTGGGGAGTGCCGACCATCTGCGGCTGCATCCAAGGAGTGTACTGCACGTAATGTTCTGGCGGCGGCATACCAGAATATGGAGAATACTTCAATGTGTTCAGCATAGCGCCGACGACGGAATCCAAAAATGACTCACTGAGTAATAGCCGCCACCATACCATTGTGGCGGACCCTGTTGAGGAGTCTGAGGTACACCCGCAGGCAGCTGCCCGCCATGCGGAGGACCGAGCCTCGGGCTAGACATGCCTGCAGAGACAGGCGTCGACGCAGACGCACCACTGGGCCGCCCATTAACACCGTTCATCTGTCCGTTGGGCATCTGCCGTGGGTAGACCGGAGAACGTGGCGGCCCACCTGGAGTAGGGGGTCCGCCGTTCTGTGTCCTAGGTACAAAGTGGTAAGGTTGGTGAGCGCCCATTTGAGGGGGCTGTGCCTGCGCATGTGAGGGCAGCGGTGAGGGGTGGGGCAGAGGTGAGGGGCGCGAAGATGGGGAAGCGACGTCTGACGGCGCCTGCGAGGGCGTGTTCGACACGGGGGGTGCGCTGCCAGGATTTTGAAAGAGCTTTTTGACATCAAACTTCGGCTTGGACTGAGTCGCAACAGACGTGGGAGTGTGCGAGGACGAGCCGGCTGCTTTGCCGTTCGGAGCGGGGGTGGGTGTCGCTGCGACGGATCCGAAAGAAGACACGGCGGCCGCCTTTATTGTCGGGACTGCAGCAGGTGAAGAAGAGATGGGCGCGGAGGCATCGTTAATGGAGCCGAATGTTACAGCATTTGCTGCTGGCACCCTATCAGTACTGCCGCGTGATAGCGAGTACGGTCACACACACCTGGCTTCGTGGTGTTCGTCGGGCTGCGTGCGCCATCCTTGAATGAGACACCCTGACCTAATACACTCGGTCGTCTTGAGTGTGTCGGTTGCGAAGGGCCCTGATTCGGCGCGGGCGATGCGGAACGTGGCGATGGGGCTGCAGTGGTCTGCGGGGGGCCCTTTGACCAAGCTGACTTGGTAGGTAGCTGGGTCGGTTTCGATGCAGTTGCTGTTGAGGATTTGCTCATTCTGTCCGAGACATGGGCGTGAGATGTCGTCAGAAGGAATAGCAAGGACGTACCGTGACGATTGCGCGGAGGTAGGTCTTTTTTGATTTTCTTCGCGTGAGGTCGGTCGTGAAAGATGACCTGCCTGCAGGCGAACGAATGTCGCGATGGAGGATCGAGGAAAGCACACAGGAAGCGGACGCTGTGCAGCCGTCCGGAGATGTCTGTCCTGGTGGAAGACTGAAGCAACCAGCCGCGAGACACCGAACCAAAAATCGCCTCAGCCTGCCGGCAGACCCCGGTCACCCACAACCCACACCCTGGCTCCGTATCTGACAGTATGGGTCACTTGCTGACGTAAGCGCCAGAACAAGAGCAGTGCTGAGAAAAGGAAGGGGAAAGGAGTAGCAGCCGAACAACTAGCGGGGTCTTTGGGATCGAAAAGCGGTGGTATGAGCGAGCGCCGGTGCTACTAGCGAGTGCGCGCCGCGAGAGCAGCAAAGTGCTACGACGCGAAGAAGATGGGCAAGTTCAAGTCGTGTTGCGCATCGGATCGAAGGGGGATCGTGGTTCAGGAAGAAGATGGTTACCTTTCGCCAGCGTGGGCTCGCCTTTATATATGCGCACTGAACTCACAAGCTTTGAGACGAAGAGGTGGGGCCGGAAAAGGAAATGGTCTACGTCATAGCATGTCAAACCGTCTTGGGAGCCGGCATATCCGGAGTCAATACATCAACACCTGTAATAACAATTCAACGTTCAACCCTGATACAATAGGCGACTGTGCTACAGTTGTTCAGCTCTGGCCCGCGCTGATGGATCACAGTAGATATGGTCATACATCCAAATAGCACCTCACTAGGGAGCCTTTTCCGTCATAGTAAGCCCTCCCTCATCGCGCTTTCTACACGCTCACCACCGTCGCTGGTGTATCACTACGCCCGTGCCTTTTCCAGCTCGCACACGCTCATATTGCTATCACCCCACGGTCTCCGCTTTTGTAATACATTACCGGTAAGCCCTCCCTCCTCGGGCTTCTTACGTGCCCGCCACCGCCACAGTATGCATTGCTCCGTCTGGCCTTCAATTAAATTACTTTGTTTGCCGACACTGATGCTGTGCTATGTATGACATGTTCAATTATTCGTGTCGTATCTCTACACTACCCGCGCACAGTACAGCTTTGTAGTGGTGATTGAAGCCGCTGGGGAACTTGCGAAGCACACAAACTTTCCACCCTTTTTTGGTCCACTGGAGCCCTGGTACCTCCACAACGTAGTCTACTTGCCTCCAAATATTTATGACAATCCCTTCTTAAAAATCAAATCTGAGATCTACATCGGGATGTGTCATTCTACTCCACATAAACTCATAAGTAACTTGCTGTAATCTTAGTCATCAGACTGCGTCACAATGCTCTCGTTCCAATGCATATCCGGTAGCGTGGTGTAACATCGTAACTAGTGGTCAGGTCATGATCATCCGTTATATCTTTGCCTTCACATCCTTGAGGCGTGCAGATTGTAGACTCTCATCTAGGAAGCCATCAACATCACAACCTTGCAGCGGGACCCATTGCGTGGACTTACAATTCGTGTAATACAAGGCATCATGAGGAACCGCGACGATGTGCTGGTGAATTGAACCAGCGTCGACCATCTCGGGAACGACCTCCTTGATCGTACGCGCACCGAGCAGCCGCATGCTCATTTCGAACTCGTCCTATGCAGTGCCATCAGCACCCAAGGTACCGCCTGCACACGGTCATGCTTACATGAAGGATCTGCAGCGCACGTTCGACGCCCTCCTGACCGTATGCCGAGAAGGCGTACAGGAATGGCCGGCCGATACCCACTACCCAAACGCACACGTCAACCCATCGCCGGATCCGGCATCACAAATAGCACGCTTACCAGCCGTGGCACCGAGCGCAACCGCCTTGAGCACGTCCGTGGCGCGCCGCACGCCGCCGTCGACAAACAGTTGGAACTTCTCATTCGGGAACGTTAGCCCACGGCACGCCTTGAGCTCGCGGACGACCTCGACAAGCGTCTCCACCCCCGAGCGCGAGAACTCGAGCTGCCGACCGCCGTGGTTCGATAACACAACGCCCGCGAGGCCCCTATCGTACGCTTCGAGGGCGTCCTCCCAGCATTGCACGCCCTTCAGGATGAGAGGCACTGTGCAAGTGTGATGAGCGGATGGTAGTGGTCCCACCATGAAGAAGACGTACTCTTGGTTATCGACTGAAACCATGGAATGTCTTTCCAATCAAGGCTAGTGTCAATAAAAGACTAAATGGGCAGTTAGCCAAGTAGAACAGGCAGCCTTCGGCAGTAAGACCTACGCTGATAGCCCGTGCGGCGCCTTGCGAACGGTCGACCTTATCCGACACGTTGTTATCGGTAACCTCGCTCGGGTCCTCGGCCTCAAACTTCATACGCATATCCTACACGCCAACCATCAGTCACCCTCCGACGGAGCGAGCTCGCCAACAGCCTACCTTTTCGCGGCGCCCAAGCTGGGGCGCATCTACAGTGATGAACAAGCCCTTGATCCCGCGTTTCTCCGCGTGCTGGACGAACTTCTTCGTGATCTCCCTCTCCGAGTTGACATACAGCTGCAGGAATTGTACTTGGCCGGGCGCCGCGTTGTCGACGATCTCGTCGAACGAGCATGATGCCAATGTCGGGATCTATGCCGGTGGGATCAGCATGCATAGATTCGGATGGTGAGGAAATAAGGTCGGACCATCTGTATGACATTATGTTTCGCCGCGGCTCTTGTGAGGTTCAGCTCGCCGTCTGGGTGTCCTAGCTTGCCCAGGGCGGTCGCAGTCTGTGCATGGTTAGCGCTACTGAACAATAGGGCTCGACCATTGGTACTCTACTCACGATGTATATTGGCATCTTCGTGGCATGCCCCAGGATCTTAGTCGACCAGTCCACGTTCGTGACATTACGCAGGATTCTAGGGCGGAACCATATCCTAAAAGTCCATGCATCAGTCAACCGCACATGCATCCACCTTGCTGGCGTGAAAGTACCTATGGTAAGCAGCATGGTTCTCACGAATAGTAATCTCGTCGTCGGCCGCCGAGCTGTAGTACGCCCAAGCCTTCTCTTGCATCACTTGACGTGCGATAGCCTGCGTAGCGCTTGGTGAGCAAAGGCGCAAGAAGGACAATCAGTGCCGTACCTCGAAGTCGTGCAAGTTAAGGATCTCGGTGAGTGGGGGGCGCAACTGCATGCGCTCTTGTCGTGCCTTCTCCTCGTCTGTGACCACTACATCGACTTTGACTACAGTTTCAGGGTTGACGGGCCCGAGGCTGGAAACACGTAGCTTGAGTACTGAGCAAAGCATTACCGTGTGGGCAGACATACTGTTTCTCGGGAGGTAAGTTGTCCGTGATAGCATTGGGGGGATGGATAGGATCATATTCCGCCCTGGGACAAGCACTTAATCACAGAGAACACTTGGAACGAGACTGGTATGGACTTACGTAGCATCCCTGCCCGCATACTTCAATATGATCTTGCTTCCTCCTATTCTCGACTCAGTTTACGTTGCTCTAGTGACGCCTAACGCGACTTCACCTGGATGTTCTGCAAGGAGTATAAGCTGGTGATGGTAGGTTCAAGGTGACGTAGACTAACCTGGCAGGAATTCGGTGACGTCGTAGACGTTGCCTGTTCAGTTGCATGATCAGTTTCTTCCTGGCGTTGGAGTCATGGCTGGTTCACTCGCGAAGGAGGGTCGCTTGCACAACGTGCCCTAGGGTCGAAACTCACCATGCACAATAATCCAACAGCTCTCCGCGGAGTTGTGCTCCGCAACGTCCTTTCCCGAGAGACCCTTGCTCATCCTTATCCAAGTGGTTGGCGCGACTCTAGGATGGTTGCAGTGCTTCAGTACGCTCCAGGTTCTTCAACAAGGACGTCTGCAGGCAAAGGAGGTCCGACGAGGAGATGGCCAGCGACGGATGTCCAGCTGCTACCCCGCATTTCTACCACGCCTTCCGAGTCGGCGGCCCGAGAGTCCGCTGCACATATGACGGGGTCCCGGATCCCCGAAACCAGCCCGCGTGTTCTGTTGTGGCGATCGGCTTGGTCGACGCATCGACGACAAAGGTCAGTGGTACAAATTTGAGGGATGGGATTGGACGATAGCGAGCAAAGGTACGCAGACTTTGTTTGACCATCACGGCAGTGGCCGAGTCTTCATAACAGTGAACCGTGGTTACTACTTCCTAATGAACATCATCATGATCAATCAGCGCGTCTGCCGAAGTATAACGACTTACTATGGTGCATAGTAATCTACTATATGGTGCACGCCACGGCTTCTTGAGCCACTCTCGAAGTCTAGTGATAGAACAAACATGATATATGTGCAGAGGTTACAATGCGTCGTCTAGGTGCATGATGAGAGTACAGCTAATATATATGGTGTAGAAGTGTATGCGGCCCAACCCGTCTACCAATGCTAGGTAACCAGGCAGGCTTCCGACCATCCGCGCGAAGCCCCGAGAGGGATCAGACCTGAGCGAAGGCCTTGCCGCCCGCCTTCGCATCGAGGTCGATCACCTCGTCCAGGCCGACGACCTTGAAGAACGCCTTGGGGTCCATCCCCCGCGCAGACGAGAAGTCCGTGCCAGTCTTCTTCAGAAGGTGCATCGCCTCCCGGACCGCGTGCACCATCGCAACGCAAGAGACGAGAGAGAAGACTGTGAGCGCGACCGTCAGTACTCATGTCCGTGTCAATAAAGCGCGCCGAGACTCACTGATGATCTTCGCACCGAGGGCCTCGGCCTCCTGGCAGGTGAAGGACGGCGTGAGGCCACCGGAGATGACGTTGACGAGGACAGGCTTCGGGGAGAGCGCTGCGATGGTCTGCGTAAGCAGCTCCGACGTCTTCACGCCCTCGATGAAGCACACGTCTGCGCCCGCGTCGGCGGCGAGCTTCAGGCGCGTGACCGCCTCCTCCATGCCAAGCACCTGCGCGGAGTCCGTGCGCCCGATGATGACGAAGTCAGAGCCTCCGGGGATCGAGTCGCGGGCGATGACGGCGGCGCGGATGCGCTGGAGGAACTCCTCACGCGAGACGACCTGCTTGCCCATCAAGTGACCGCAGCGCTTGGTCTGGACCTGATCCTCAATGTGGAGACCAGCGACACCGGCGCGCGCGTACTTGGTCACCGTGCGAGCGACCATAGCGGGACCACCGAATCTGAGTAACTCGGTCATTAGAAGTGTTTCAGGTGTGCATATATGCGCTGGTACTTACCCAGTGTCCGCGTCAGCGATGACCGGCATTGTGGGGTCGATGCCGCAGACCATCGACGCAGCATCGACGAAGTCGTTCTGGGTGGCAATGGCGACATCGGGCATGCCAAGTCGCGAGGCGGTAGTAGCAGCGCCACTATAGATGCTTCGTTAGTGGCATGATTGGCGAGGAGGCATCGCGATTAGAACCAACCTCTGGTACAGGCACTGGAAGCCGGCCTCGATAGCGCAACGAGCGCTGATACCGTCGCAAATTCCGGGCGCAACCTATGATGGGTATGGTGAGCCTGAGAAGCTGGTGTAACTGTTGGGCACTTACCACGATACCCGGGCGGGCGAGCAGCTGGCGGAGACGAGTAGCCGGGTTGTGGGAGAGAGGACCCTCGAGGAAGTTCTTAGGGTCGAGGCGCGCGTTGTAGTAGGTGTCGCGGGGCGCATCGCCGTTGACAGGGGAAGTGGGTGGCGAGACAACTGGAGTGTGCGTAGAGGGGATCTGCGCAGGCTGGACGGGCTGGAGCTGCTCAACCTCGCGACTGAATTCGAATCCGGGCATTTTGTTGAAGGGGGGAGGAGATAAAGGTAGGAGGAGGTGTTGTTGAAGGTGTGGGTGCAGAGTAGAGCTGATGTGTTAGATCGCTGCTGGTTGGGGTGTCCCTGCCATCCCTGCCCTCTTTTATCATCGCAGGAAAGCGTCCGCCGCACGGTCTGGCGCGTCTGAATTCCACTTGAATGACAAACATGGATAGGCTGGAAGCGCTGATACTATCACTAACAGCGCAAGTGCATCTATGCCGAGACCAGAAGCAACGCCACAAAGGGCGCCGCCGGAGGTACGACCTTGTCCGGTTTCTCTCGCGCTCTGCAGAACTGCTGGGCGGACCGCGGGGAGTTAGAGGGGCAATAGACGATTGAATGGGGCCATGATCGCTCGGCCAACACACCTGCACCGCTCATGCCTCCGGCCTGCCAAGGACATCCGAGGAGCGTCTCGCTTAAGGTGGAATTCATGGTGTTCAAATTGCCTGTTGAACGTCTGAGCTGTCTTGGCGGTGGAGAAGGCATGCAATGCCTACGGCGTGTAGATCTTCTTGAGGCGATGGCTCTGGGGGGCTCATCCTCTTGGTGCTTGGCAGCCAAGAATACGCTCTTTCGGGAAGCATATGCTGCCAATGTAGAACGCCGTTTGGAGTCACCTCCATTATATCCGAGTTCCTTCATTTCTCTCTTTTCGCCGCGGTCAGCCTGGTCTTCGACGGCGCCAGCAATTACTCCATGTAAAATCGGCGGACAGATGATCCTATCGACGGAGTGTGCGGTGAGGGTAACTGACAGAACGGAACGACCAACTTGAAGTGGTAGACGCCGGACAACATTGCAAGTGTGGCGCCGGCGGCTGTAGCCGCCCGTCTTCGTGTCGTTCAGCCCTGGTCGCCATGGATGTCCCTCCCTCCTCACCGCCTCGTCTTACAATTCCCCGTAAAATGCGCCCTGATGGGAGCGCGAAGATTGTGTAATACGATACCCATGTCGTGATCCTCAGTGCATCGCAATCGCAAGCAAGACACGGCCGCCGGTGTCCCAACGGAAAGCATGGCAGCCCTTCATACCGTCCCCCCTTCCGTGCATCACTTCAGCGCGATATGTTTCGTGATTTGAATGCCTCCCCGTGGGCCAAGCAGCGAAATTGCACGAGTGGTACGGCGTTAAAGAGGCGATTGCCCACAAATCGGAGGATGCTAGCGGGTGCGCTCTGTTGTTCCATTCCCACCATTTCTCACAGAGGTGCTGCTTCCAGAAGACAGAACGACGTTCTCAGCCTCAACCCAGGGGGAATGGGCCTTAGCACAGATCTGGCCCCTGGATGTGGAAGTCTCGACCACGGTAGATATGGATGCTGCGCTCAGCAACAAACGGATAGACTATTCGTTCCGAGGGCTATCGGACCAGTCAGACCAACAAAGTACATTGGGCAGATAGTCCTATCGTTTTTGGTAGGCAGATTGTCTCGGGTTCAGAGAAGGGACTGTCACGGAGCAGGTTCCGTCACAGAGGAAATGACCACAGTCACAGCAACACTTGAACTATGGGTTATCACGGATGCTTACTGACTTACCAGAAGCTCAGACATAATCATATTGTCTCTTTCCAGTACTCTCTTGTTGGTTTTCCACTGGTATTACCAGCCGGGGTTCAATTATTTATCTGATGAACTGAATCTAGGTAGCGGTCGTCACAGGTCACACCCGGTGAACGCAATGTCGAAACTCTGGAGTCAAGACACCTCGATTTAACCCCGTCGCGGTCGGGCTGAGCCTTCTATAACGAGAATCCCCAAGAAGTCCGCGTAACGCACTGACAATGTTGTCCACTGATCCACGTAGATGATGACCTTCCGTACGTACGTTGCTCTACGTCTGGCGGTGGACCCGCGGTGCATCACTGACCCGCACAATAGAGATGACGTTACCACTGGAGAAAGATGTCTTTCTAGCGGCATACATTGACGTATTTCCACCTTCCGTATTCACTGAACACAAGTTCGCGACATGCGAATTCCACCTGTCCACTCGCGGCGCAGCGTCTCGACCGCGGTCCGCGCACAGCGGGGCGAATCTGGTGAGCAACCTCCACCGGGGAGGCGCAGGTTGTCCGACATCACTACCGTCGCCCCTTCGACAGTTTCACAAACGCCCTTCCGATCTATCCCCGCCCCCATTGGCTCTGCTCCCTCCGCCCCCTCGCCCTACGCTATGTCCACATCCCCGCCTCCAGCTAGCAAATTCTATTCAGCGGGGCACGCAAGGCTGGCCGATAAGCGACACGGACTCCGCGTCCCGCGATGGGCCGCCTTGAAAAGAGACAGCCGCCTGGTCGGCGGTTGCTCCAAACTGTGGTTGCCCACCTCTACACGTGCAGCTCGAGATGTCTGAAGCCCGCGTCCTGACTGGCCCCGAGGTCGCTGCACATGCCAGCAAAAATGACTGCTGGATCATTGTACACGGTGAGCCAAGGCCCTTCTGCAATTTGTAGATCTCACTAAGCCCGAATTCAGGCAAAGTATACGATGTCACTGATTTCCTGCCCGGTATGATCGGCGAACCTCGATAATGTGCGCGGTGATACTAACTTGGGTCATCAGAACACCCAGGTGGCCAAGCCATCATCTTGAAGTACGCTGGAAAGGATGCGACGTGAGTTCATCCAGGCAACTACAACGCACGGCCTAATCGATACATCGCCCTTTAGCGCGGCATATGAGCCCATCCACCCACCAGATGCTATCACGACCAATCTCCCCGTAGAGAAGCAGTATGTTTCTCTCATAACGATGTCATGGCATATATTCAATCGTCTCGGCAGTTTGGGTGTCATCGATGCGAGCACCGTTGAGAAGGTAGTCAAGGTGGTGACCGAAGAAGAGAAGCAGCGCCAGAAGTACGTGGAGGCGCGCCCGCCGCTAGACACCATCATCAACCTGCACGATTTCGAGGTTCGTGAATCGCGCCTTCGGCAACCCTATAGTATAGCTAACAGCACGTCGTCGAAACAGACCGTTGCACGGAAGGTCATCTCTGAGAAGGCCTGGGTATGTCTCAACTTTAACACTCATGCAGCGCGATACCGATACTTGTTAATTTTAGGCTTACTACTCGTCTGCGTCAGATGATGAGATCACCCTGCGCGAAAACCGCTTGGCCTACCAACGGTAAGACCGCTGCAGAATACAAGGGGAGGACACGCTCACACTCACCCTGTTCATTGCAGAGTATGGTTCCGGCCCCGCATCCTCCGTGACGTCACAAAGGTAGACTGGTCCACGACGATCCTAGGTCAGAAGTCCTCTCTCCCGGTCTACATTGTGAGTGCCGCGACGCCGTCCTACTTTAGCAGTCAATCTGACTTCCTGCACAGTCTGCGACCGCCCTTGGCAAGCTCGGGCATCCCGAAGGCGAGCTTACCCTTACTCGGGCGGCTCAGAACCACGGCGTCATTCAGATGGTCGGTGCTGCACCGCATGTCCTGGACTGTGGATTTTGAGTAACACAATCTCTTAGGTTGCCACCCTTGCATCATGCTCGTTCGACGAGATCCTCGATGCTGCCAAGCCGGACCAGTCCCTCTTCCTTCAGCTGTCTGTTGTCTTGCCTATCCACAATCGCATCTGCTGATCTCTGGATGAATAGGTACGTGAACCGGGACCGCGAAATCACCAGGAAATACGTCCAGCACGCAGAGGCGCGCGGCGTGAAGGCGCTGTTCATCACTGTCGACGCCCCGCAGCTCGGCCGGCGGGAGAAGGACATGCGCATGAAGTTTGTCGGCGACGAGGGCGTCGCGAAGGTGCAGGACGGCCAGTCCGACATCAAGAAGGACGAGGGTGTCGCACGCGCGATCAGCGTAAGTCCCGCCGTCCACGGACCTGGCGAATGCAGACAACGCTGATCGACGTGCGTTAGTCATTCATTGATCCGAGTCTCTCCTGGAAGGACATCCCGTGGTTCAAGAGCATCACGAAGAGCAAGTGTCTTCCCCGCTCGGGCGCGCCGCATTTCATCTGACGTCCGCTTGGCAGTGCCTATTATCCTGAAGGGTATCTCGACGGCGGAGGACGCGATCTTGGCGTACGAAGCTGGCGTGCAGGGAATCGTGCTCTCGAACCACGGCGGTCGGCAGCTCGATACGGCGCGCTCCGGGCTCGAGGTACTCGTCGAGGTGGTTCCCGCGCTCCGCGCGCGCGGCTACTTCCCCGACCCCAACTTTGAGATCTTCGTTGACGGCGGTGTGCGCCGCGCGAGCGACGTCCTCAAGGCGCTAGCGCTCGGTGCGAAGGCGGTCGGTGTCGGGCGGCCGTTCCTCTACGCGTTCTGTAGCTACGGCCAGGAGGGTGTTGAGAAGGCTATCCAGATCTTCCGGGTGCGTTGCCGTCCTCCCAACGTGTGTCGCGCGGGCTGACCGCGCCATAGGATGAGTTCGAGATGAACATGCGCCTGCTGGGCGCGCGCACGGTCGACGAGCTTGTGCCGGAGATGGTGGATGCAAGTGCGCTGTCGGCTCATGTCGTCCTCACGCCGCAGGACACACTCTTCCAGAACACCTGTGAGTGTATCCCCTGGCGATACTCGTCAACTGGTTGGCTGACACCATGGCAGACCAGCCTCTTGCCGGCGCGAAGTTCCAGGACAGCAAATTGTAGACTCTGCCGACTCATTCCACGCACCTCGTCTTCCGCAAGCATTTTGTAGACTCGATGTATGTATTATACCATGGATCAATCACACTCGCGGAGTCCGGGGGAGTACGCTCCCGTGGGTTGATGTATGTGATCTAGCGGAGGCTGGAGCTTATAGCCGTACATGCTAGGTGCGTTCTGGTGCGGGATGCTACGCTCTGAACCAGATCACATGCTCATACGCGTGGCATTGCTAAATGGATACCTCCTCGATTTGTCTCTGTTCGTAACGATAGACGAGGTCAACATACGACCTACTAGTACTAGTAGTAGTAAGCCGTAATATAATCACTCTCGTTCTCGTTCCTCCTCTATGTATTAATGTATAATGCTGATGTAAGTCACCATCACCACGCGGCTATCAACGTTTCAACACTCAGGCCTCCGAGTCGGACCGTGACATGGAGCGTACCCATACCTACCTCTTTCTCCCACTAAGAAGTAGAGTCGTACGTAGCTTACATACTCAGCCGCCCGTGTACATCGCGTGTGGAGCACAATACGATCTTTGCTTTTCCGCTGTCTTTCCCCCACGATCTAGCTATTTGCCGCTTAACAGTACTCAAGCTCATACCATAGTACGCGCATTTGGACGCCTGGCAATGAGGCAAGCAATACTCTGCTTCTCAGTCAGCCTATAATTCAATCAGACCCACATTCTATGCCGCAAAGTGATGCGCTGAAGCCTTATTCTTTCGGTCGTAGTTGACGCATGGGAATGCGCAAAACATGCAGGCCGAAGGGCCGCGTCACCCCGGTGGCCCTACTACTACGTCTCTCCGTAGCTTCTGGCATCAACACGAGTTTATCCGTAAGCGCGAGTCCATCGGCATCGGGTGGATATCCCGATGAGATTGTATTCTTCGTTGCAGAGAGTGATGAGCATTCACGGGCCGCTATCATGGCAGGTATGAAGCGCAGTAGCGTAGCCTGAGTGCCGAGCTTTCTGGACTTTGCATTCTCAGCAACAAACTCAATCTATTCTGACTAACAATGCCGACGACGTCGAGTGAGGCGCATTGGCTCACCGAAGGCAGCGACGCTTCAGTACGCAATATGCATGTCCGACTAGGAGTACCACTAAGTGTTGCACCAGACCGACCGTGCGGAGAAGATTCCAACACGACGGGTTCCAGTATGACATGCTTACTCTCCTTGTATGTCATGTTGATTGAACCTTTGTTCTCAGAAGCTCGCGATGGCACAGTAGTGACTCAGCCTGGGTGCACCGCAGCTTGCCCCCGCGAGTAGCCACGGTCACGGTGCTCGGACTCTCGGACTATTCCCGAAAAGCAGCGGGAAGGCAACGGTTAGTGTCAATACAACAAGAATCTCGGTAAAGGACGTGCAGTGAGCATGCCTTTTCATCGGTTACGCCAGTCTGTACTTCGTCCGCTCATCTAGATCACAACACATCACATTCACTGGTATATAAAAGCAGAACAGCTGCCATGCCTCGTATCATCCCAACCCACCGCGTATTTTCACATATACACCATGTCCAGCGACACAATCCCAGTCTTGGTGGTGAGTGCCAGAGCCTGCATGTCGCCAGTGAGGTACTGACAACGGTTCATATAGGTCGGGGCGGGTCCTGCGGGACTCGTCGCCGCGCTGACGCTACGTAGGAACGGCATCCCCGTGTGTATCATTGAAAAAGAAGAGAAGATCCGCGACATTGGTCAGCGTGGTGTTACTATTCAGGTCAGCATGCTCGCCTTCTGGACCACGTGTGTGCTGACGTGCTACCATGTTCAGCCTCGCTCGCAGGAGGTATACAACTTGTTGGGCGTTCTCGACGACATAGGGGCGGAGTGCTCTAGCATAGACCCGATGCGCATCTATAAGCTCCCGGGGGGCACAGAGCCTCTCGCAACGTTTGATATAGACCCTTACATTGTACCGATACACTCGAGGCCTTACGTACGTTGTAATTCCCGTTCCTTGCGGTGGATAGAGCTGACTTTGGTCTCCTCCAGAGCAACGTGATGCTGTTGGCACAAACCCGCCAGGAGGGGATTTTGCGCGACCATCTTGCGCACACCGGTCACAAGGTTCAATTTGGGACGACTTTGACCGGATTCCAGGAGATGGATGGCCATGTAGAGGCATACGTCACGAAACGAGTGTGTGGCCAAGACGTCGCCGAGACCATCCGGTGCCAGTGGCTGGTGGGCACAGATGGAGGCAGAAGTGAGAGCGCTGCCTACCGATTTGAAAAATATATCTGACGAGCGGTGTTCAGGTGTCGTTCGGAAACAGTTGGGACTCTCCTTCGACGGCCAGTCGTTTCCCCACCCGCTCGTGATTGGTGACCTCGAGATCAAAGGCATATCTGGGAACGTGCGTGGGCAGCATCTTTCCCTATCATACACTTGCTGACTATCGCCTCCAGTATTGGCACCTCTGGGGAGACATGAGTACAGTCCTGTAAGTAGGGACCCTCCTCCTTTGTGCACGATGCTTATGTGGCAGTGTGATTTTACGGTCGACTGGGGAAAAGGATGTATACACAATGATACTAGGCGGCCAGGTTGATTTCGACAAGGTTATCGCGGACCGCACGGAGTTGGAGAGGATGATACGGGTCGGCACAGAGCATGTAGACCTCCGTGTTGGGGAGATTCGCCTGCTCTTCACTTTCAGGTATGGATATCTGTTCTATGATTGACACAGCTCTGACGAGCACTATCGCACAGGCCCCAGGCGCGCATGGCTGAAGCGTTCCGCAAAGGTCGTGTGCTCATCGCTGGTGGTAAGTGGGCAACGTTATGACCGTGATGCCCACAGCTCAATGTATTCCCTCCTTTAGACGCGGCCCACGTTCATACCCCGTTCGGCGGGCAGGGACTCAACACAAGCATTCAGGATGCGGTACGGATGTTTCACTAACCCAGGAACGCCGTTTACCGACATTCTCGTCGTGCAGATGAACCTAGGCTGGAAGCTTTCCCTCGTCGCAAAGGGTGTCGCTTCCCCCTCGCTCCTCGATAGCTACAACGACGAGCGCACGCCGATCATCGCCGAGATGATCAAGCTCTCCTCCACGCTCTTCAACAAGTTCGTGCAAGCCAAGGCCGGCGGGAAAGACAGGGAGAACGCGTGGAAGCGCGGCGGGGACCTGCATCAATTTGGCGTCAACTACCGCTGGAGCCCGATCGTCTTTGACGAGCGCACGCCGAAGGAAGACAAGCCGGTCGATCCGTATGGGCACGCCTCAGATTCCTCGCCCACAGGCGTCGTCCGCGCAGGTGAGCGTGCGCCCGACGCCTCTGGTCTCATCATCCTTGCGGCCAAGGGAGGTTTCAACGCAGCACACCCCACGACTTCGCTGTTCAGCATGTTCAGCGCGTCCCACCATACCGTGATTGTCTTCAGCAACGGCACGGATAAGGTACAGGAGGTCACAGCGGTTCTCCGGGCGTACCCCACCGGTCTCCTCAAGACGGTACTCGTGCGCAACGATACCACGGCTCCTCTGTCAGCGCCTGATGGGGTCGACTGGAGCGTTTTGGACCGAGATGGGCACGCACACGAAGGGTATAAGGTACAAAAGGACGAGCTTTTGGTCGTCATTGTGCGGCCGGACGGTAGTGTCGGCGGTATCGTTCGTGGCGCCGACGGAGTCGGACGATATCTCGATGGCGTATTCAGTACGGTAACGAAGTAGTCATTGATATCTCGCTGTAGGGACGTAGTGGCTTAGTACTGGAATCTTTAACAGATCCTAGGGCATACCAGTCTGCGCTCAATTCTGATTCGGATTCCGCTGCTACCGGCGTGTAGGTGGAACTGTACGAGATACGGTATACTCAGGACTTTCTGTGTTCCGCTGCATAATCTAGTCAAAGGGGTCGTTATTTACTCTGGATGGTGCGGTGATACAGTATAGAAGCTGTATATAAACATACAATTTATCTCACAGTGAAGGGATCCACAGCAATACGACAGCATGCAAGATAACAGGTACGAATGCAAATAGTGTAACGACGTACATATGATCGCTGCTAGGCCCCTCAAATCGCCGTAGATGGTCGCACGCCAGTAGAGGAGAGTGCCTGGCTGAGTCATTCATAGTACTATGGTTTGCCACATCTGTACCAAGGAACTAGATTTCAGTCCAGGTAGTAAGATGGTGCACCCTCGTAGAGCGGGAACGGTCCCTTCATCTCCGTCTCGTCCCAAAGCCCCCGATAATGCTCCATCTTCTCCTTAGCGGCCTCGAACTCCTCCAGTGGAACAGACCCATCATTCGAACACCCAATCGCGTCGCGTAGACGGGTCACATTGTGGTAGTGTTCTTTCAGGTCTCCAGCTTCCTTCTCGTGCACTGCTATCTCTTCCTCGGTGAAGTCGATGGGACATGGACAGTCTGCAATGTCGGCCCAACTCTGCTGTAAAACTATCAACTGCGCACAAAGATCGTGTGGACCATCGCAGACGCAGTGCGTGATCAGTGGTACCAGGTTGTTGAGCTCCGAGATATGAGGCAACAAGGAGCAATGGGCCCAAAAAGGGTCGAATGAGGGGATGAGGAGAATCCACATGCGCTGTCGACACGCGTAGCGATGATGGATGCGGACGACGTCTTGTTGCTCTGGAGGCAGCGTGTCGAAGCCTTCCGGAAAAAGCGGCATCGAGCCATCTGACGGTAACTTGACCACCCCATCAATGTACGATATGGCCGGTGGGATATCATTCTGCATGCAGAACGGCTCGATGCTCGCGCCCTGCCAGTCGATCAAGTGTTGCGCCCATGCCCGGCCTTCTGGCGGGACGAGAATATTGCTCAGCGAGAGGTCGGGGTGCTTTTATACCGGGGTCGGAGGGAACGATAAGCAGAGCAATGCGTATGCAGGTATTAAGGAGGCGACGCAGAAGCGGGGTGTCGGAGGCCTTCGACGCGACGCGTGAGGAAGAGAAGTCGACGATGGTATCCATTGCGCGCAACTGGAATTCTGCAGCAGCCTTGATCATGGCTGCCATATCCGGCCCTGTGCTAGTATGTCAGACTTGCGCCATGCATGAAGAAAAGGAAGGCGCACATGGTCCCCGGTCGTCCCCATTCTCGATTCGCGGTCGTATATTTCGCGGCCAATCTTCTATTCAGCTCGACTGGGGCGCATTCATCGTTTAGCATCCTCTGCAAAGTATAAAGAGCCGCTGCTGGCGAACGTTTGCCCATGGAGCAGCCCAGTTTCGATCTCCAGTATGCATGCTCAGCACAGCGGCTGAAGCATCGTCGCCTTTGATCAGGGGCCAGCGAGTAGATAGGGGGACACATGGTGCGTGTCTGCGCGGGATTGCTGTACTTTGTGTTCCAACTTATGACCTTGGGCGGGAAGCCAATTCGCAAGCCAGTGCTATCACGACGATACATCCACCTCTCACGAACGTAGTACATTATGGACACTTCGCTGGCCGTGACTCGCTCTATGTCCCCATAGAGCTGCATAGGAATGCGAACGACTGCCTCAGCGCCGCTGTCAAACCGAAGCAAGAAGACCCGATTGAACGACCCTAAGGATCCATTGAATACGACGCCATAGACCAGCCGAAAGCAGCGTACTTTCGCCCAATAGCTCCCATGATGTGCACTGCTTAGTACCCAAGCTGTCGCAGGCCGCGTGTTCAATAGCATCTGGGTTAAACAGAGTGTACCGGGCACGGCGCTCTAGGGATGGGGAGCATGAGCTTCGTCAGAGGAACAGAGACAACAATGCGCACGCAGTTCGTTGTTACACAGCCAGTATTTACTGCTACTGAATAGTGTATCCGCGTCAGGCCGCGAGGAGCGGGCGAAGGTTTCGTAGACCGGCGTATGCATATGACAATTTCCTGGTACCTAGATGAGGCTGAGCTGATTTGAGGAGCCTGAGAGCAGACTCCGTCAACATTTCAAGGCTGCCCAGTCCGGAACAGCGCAGAAGTGGGAGAAAGCAGCTGAGGTAGGAAGGTATACGCGTCACGGTTCGACTCGGAGGCCTGAGTGTTGATAGCCGCATGGTGATGGTTACTTGCATCAGCCTTATACATTGATACATAGAGGGGGGTCGAGAACGAGAGTGATTCTTGACCTCGTCTATCGTTACGAACAGAGACAAACCGAGGAAGTATCCATTTAGCCATGTCAAGCGCATGAACATGCGATCTGGTTCAGTGGGTATCATGCCACACCAGAGACTGATGTTAAGTCAAGCAATAATACGCGAAGAATATGGGCAAGAATAGTATACAAACCACGAGTGCTGCGCCAAGTGAGTGCCAGCTCGATAATGGACAAGACCATCAAGCCACTCACCACAGTGTAGCACAAGCCAGCGCCCACAAGTACGAACGCCTCACCGGCACGCAGCATCAGATGGTAGGCTGCGACCAGACACCGCTGCTCGCGACCACCCAAGCCTCGTGCCGGAACGCTGCCGCAGCCTCGGGGTCGCTCTCTCTGTCAGGGCGCACCTCCCGCCGCTCGAGGTCCGCAGCGATGTCACTGAAGCCGATCGCGCACGTACGGTGCCCATCTGGAAAGGCGTGGAACGCCTCGCGATGCGTGAAGATGATCTCGAGATAGTCCCCGCCCGTGGTCGCGTACTTCCCTGCCTCCAGCTGTTCGCGCAGCCACTGCAGCAGTGCGCAGCCGCAGGGCGGCGGCGCGTCGGCGGTCTTTGTGTAGTCTGAGGATTCCGATGGGCTTCTTGGCTACGAAAAGGTGAGATTTGGGAGGGGAGAAGTCGGAAGGAACGGAGCGTACAGGGCAACTCGAGCTTTCGGTGTCGGACGCGTCGGACATGGTCGTGTCTCGGTGTGCCACCGGCTGTGACGTCGGCAGGAGCCCTTCGGTTGCCTTTCTCCAAAACAGTCGGGTGTCAGTGCACATGCAGAGTGCACATCTATGCCACTCACGATGTCCGCGCCGCCCCATCGTCCACTGGCAATGGTCATATTGCCGAGCAGTTGTGTCAAATGCATGTCGATATCCATGGTCTACGATATAGGTCAGCTTTAGGCCTGGGATGTCAACAAGAGGGGCTCACCATCTCCATGTCTCCAGAGTTCGTATTTGGATGCCGGTCTGTATAGAATTCTTGTGAGAATGTAAGATGAGGGGGCACACAGAGGAACTTCATTCAAGTAGTTCGGACGACAATGCACGCGCCCAACTCCCACTCGCCTCGTTGCACAATGCATGCCGCAACACGAGTGTCATACACGATGTTATCGGATGGTTCGCGCGGGACTCTTCCGAAGCCGGCAGTCCTCCTGACATCGATTTCCAAGCGCATTGAGCAGCCTGACCAATTAGCTGGCGGCCGACTGGGCACTTCTCCCGCCTACGCATACACCACTGCAACGGCACAAGAAAGGTCCGCATTTCCATCGCAAAGACGATGAAGGCACAGGTAATCCGAAATGAAAGCTGTACTGATCAGTGCGCACAAATGAAAAGATCATCGTTAGCTGTGCACCAGCTCCCCGCACCTCCCCCACGAGGCAAACTGCGTGCACATTGCGCATGGAGAATCGGGCCGGACGGCTCCGTCACGTAGCGCGTCTGCACCGCACCATTGCTGTCGTACCGTTGCAGCTGGTGGTGTTCCTGTCAAGCATAGGCTGAACAGAATGGCCTTGAGAATCTGTCCTTTGTTCCTTCCTCTCATGGCATTTCAAGAATCTGACAAACTAGCATCAGCACTGTGAAGCCAAGGACAATAATACGATGGGGTAGAAACATCAGAGAGAAGATAACATCCTCGCTGGAGCGAAGGACGTGTCACTCAGGAGCTCCGAGTATCGAATGGACACATGGCCTCCGGTCAGATATAACATGTTGATACGTTGGTTCTCGATCATGCGTGGGCCACAAAGAATTGAACACTCACGTATATTACAACCGCAAGGAGGCTGCTAAAACACCTGCGGGAGCGGTAATGTACAAGTCCACTGAGCACGGTTCGTCGCATTAACATTGCGTCCTGTCATTACCGGTCGTGACAGTCATGAGGAGTGCAGGACTAGATGACAGCAATGACCATGATCGCAAGACAGACACCCAGACAGACCGTAGAGAAGATGCTGACAGCGGCGGGGGTCGCCACCCAGGCGTACGCTAGGATTCCGACGATACCCAGAAGGAAGCCGATCGCAGACATCCACACTGCCAAAGTATGGCAACGAGACAGCAGCTGTATCGGCGGGTTCAGGATAGCATCCGCCACGTCAGCAGGGTGCGTGGGGTTGGGGGCGTCCTTCGTCGGGGAAGTGTATGTCGACATCGGTCGGTAGCACCTCACGGTGACGCGGGCGTAGACCGGATTGATTGGAGCAGTGGATGAGTCCGAGAGGGATGCAGCATCCGCCGCAGGGGCGGAGGACGTCGAAGGTGCGTGCTTGTTCTTCTCGCCGAGGTGCTCCAGGTCCCGGGCTAACAACTTCATTGGAGCACTGGACGGGTGTACTTGTGCTGCTGCCTTTTTCTCTTGATCATCGGCATCTTCCAGCTGCAAGCGCACGAGGATGAATGACGCGACGAACGCGAGGATAGCGGAGCAGACGTGGAAAATAAGGGCACCAGCGAAGCTTGCCGTCGTGAGCTTGTCAGTCGCGCTCCATGACGCCTGCGGATCGCCGAGGTGGGTGGAGGTACTCGCCAGAGAGAACAAAAGTGAGTCTATAGAAGAGAAGAAGGACGCCTTGCGAGAGGTCGGTCGTGCGATACGATAACGTATGAACACATGACTTACTATCCCACTGACGAGAGACAACCGATTCATCCATATCGATACGACCTGCAGGACCGCCTCCCTCATTGCGCTCTCATCGTTGCCCAAGGCGGTTGCCACTACATATCGAGATGGTAAGCAAAGGGCACACAGGTCATCTGAACGAGAACCTACATTGCTGCACGGACACGGGTATTCTCTCGTTACGCATTAGTTGTATGGGATTCGGAAACATGGTGGGCCTGAGTAAGCCTCAGCGGTACTCCCGAACGTCCATAAGTTGCAGCGGCTGAGCTCGACATTTGCGGCGCAAAGGTTTGATGAGGCGGTGTGTGAATTTCAATCACGACCGTTCGGATTACCTAGCTTCCTCGGTCAATCCTCGTGAGCAGGCCCAGAGAATAAGTCGACCACGAGCAAGACATAGCTGAGGGAGGAGGAAGGGCGCGATCCACAATTGTGGATGTCTGTCGGTTTCATACGCGGAGTCGGAATGTGACGGCGTCACATTTAGTGACAATGAATGCCAAAAGAACGTGAATAGAAAGCGAAGTAGTGACTAACAACTTGCGTTACACTACGACTATTTGCAGGTGCGCCATCCACATTCGTGTTTGAATGGAGTATGCATACTATAGCAAGTCTTTTTTTGTTTTTGGGATCAGATATTTATATAGCGCCAGCCGTGGGCCTAGGGGCGCTTGGGTGAGGGTAGCGTATAGTAGGGTAGAGTCCGTGTGTCGGGGATGAGTCCGTAGCGCGTAGGAGACGGGCGGTATAGTACGGTGGGGCGATCGTAGTGCGACTGTATAGTAGGGTTAGTCTACTTCGGGGGGGGGGGGGGAAATGATACTATCAGGATTGTCTATTGGATGGATGGAGCGTGCTCGAACGTGAAGGCGTGCGGGTTCTCCTCAAGGAAGTCGAAAAGGTGGGGAATGGGATCTTTGGCCTGTCGTATGGTATGCTGGAAATTCGGGGCGCGCGTATAACGGGGGCAATGGAATAGGATGTGGGAGCGAGTATGTATGGTAGGGGTGAGGGGGTTGCAATCACAATACAGTGGTTCCTGGGGGAAGAACCTGGACCTAAATTCTCCGGTGGGTGCATGGTTGACTGTCGCTCTCGTGAGGCGTGCCATAGCCACGGTGGATCCTCCTGCGAGGTGCAGGAGAGTGTTCTTGGCCTTGAGCTTGTCCGATAGGGTGATGGGCCCTCGTCCTGTGAGGAACTGATGCCCGGCTCGCAGTCGCCATTCTGCCAGGGCGGTGAGGCGGACCCCCTGGAGGGTGTAAGCGTGTGACTTGTAATCTGCAAGTGGTAGGTGGTTGGCGGCGTCCTTCGCGTCTCGGTCGACCAGCTCATTGAGCTCGATGCCCATGTGCCCCAGGCACCAATGGAGGTGGATGCGGCTTCTGTGAGTGCTGAGCCAGGTGCGAGCCAGGGAGCATGCCGAGATGGAGATGGCCTGGGATGAATGTAGGGACGTGTCAAATATCGTATTCAGAGCTGCGCGGTTATCGGCGTCCCCGGGGAGGGACATGAGGTGGCCGAGGGCCATTCGGATGGCGAAGGCTTCGGCATCGTACGAGACACATCTGCCGGTGGATATGGTGCGCCTGGCGGTGGGGATGTGCCCTCGGTATGCTCTGTAGGCGGCAGCTGAGCGTGATTGTTTCGTTGGTAGGACGGACCCGTCGACGAACGCATAGGGTTGGGAGGGGTCGGCCTGGATGTCTGCGAGGTCTGCTCTGAAGGTTCTCACCCACTGCGCAAATTCGTCCTCGTCTGACTTTGCGGGCGCTGATGTGTGGTACATGAACCGGTCTGCGAACATGTCCTGGAGGCGGGCTCCTGGCTCGCATTCATCGTGGGCAGGTGCGAAGGCTTCATCAGCCTCACTTGTGGAGAGCAGCAGCTCCTGCAGGGGGAGGTCCGGCTTAGTGTGCCGGTAGCGGATGTAGGCGGCATATGACAGGAGGTTAGCAGGGGTGTGTCCCGGATGTGGGGCGGAGGCAGTAACTAGGATATGCGAAAAAGGGAGTTTACGGTAACGCAGTACGGAGCGGCGGTGGAGTGAACTAAGATGAAGGTCAAAAGGGATGAGGGAGGCAGCAATGTCCAGCCCACCCTTGGGCGACGTGCGGAACACGCCTGTGATCCATCGTGCAGCTGCGGCCTGTGCGCGCGTGAGGGACTTGATGAGTGTCTTCTGAGGGCGGCGAGGGTTGTACCAAAGCATATGGCCATAGAGCATTATGGGCCTGACATTCGAGATGTAGAGCAGTCACTTGGAATGGGGGGGGGAGTCCTCGCTTGGAATTACCTAGGATCGGGAGGGCGCGCGCAGTACTAAGGGCTTTATTAGCATAGAACTGAACATGATATCTGAAGGTAAGGAAAGTATCTAGGAAAAACCCTAGATAGCGCCACACCGGGTTGTTTTGGAGGGTGGTGATGGTGTCGGCCAGTTGAATCTGGAGGGGTGGGATGGGTAGCGGGTGTGGGTTGGCCTTGCTTGCCTTGTAGGGGTTGTCTGCGGAGGATGTGAGAGGGAAGCCTGCAAACTCCAGCTTACTGGGCTCGAGGAGGCAGCCAACGCGTCGGAACGATTGGAACACAATAGGGGCAATGAAGCGTAGAATAGTGGCATTCACTCCAAATGATTCAGAGGAAACGATGATGGTGCCGTCATCCACATAGAAGAGGAGGCTGGTCCATGCGTCTTTCGTGGCTCTCGGGAGCCGGCGTGTGATGGCGTTGAGGGTGGGGATGATGGCAATGGCGGACAGGATGGGGGATAGGACTGAGCCCTGGCCGACTCCTACTGGATCAGGCACCGCGTCAGTAAGTGTATTGTCAAAGCGACATCGCACCATGCGGTCTCGCAGATACGAGTCCATGAACTTGAGTAGGGGCTCGGGGAAGCCTAAGCGTCGCATTGTGCCTATGAGGATTGTTGAACTTCTACCATTTCAGGCGTTATCTTATCAGGCTTGTCTGGTATGGACTTGTATTATGTTCTGCAACGCTACGTACCGTATTGTACGCTTACTCTCTTTCGCTCTTTATCTTATCTATAGGACTCGATTATCTCTCGTCCTATCTCAGTAGATTAGATACCGGACATCCGGGCCTCCGCTCCTTAAGCATATGATATTACCGGTTACCTGGAGTTCCGGATTCCGTCTTACTAACGATGACTCACGTAGATTACGCTTATGACTCATCATGACTCGACCATCAGGTGATGGTCTCACACATGTATATATACTGGGCTGGATACGCCCTCTAATGTATCGTTCCTTCCTCTGCTTTCCTGTGTGCCTAACAGGACTCCCTCAGCAGATTCCCTCAAGAGGTTCGTTCTCCTGCCTTTATAGCCACTTCCAATTCACTCCTTCAACAGGTTATGAGCCCTGCGCTACACGCGCACACCTAGTTGTTTTATCCCTGCAGGATCTTGAAGACTACGCTCCTAGGAGTAAGCGTAGCAGTTTTGCTAGTCTCTCAGTAGACTCAGCATTTGACGACCTGAAGTGCCAAAAGCACTGAAGGATCGGATTTCCAGTGGGCCTTCGCGCCGTTTGCAAAAAGTTTATCCTCCAACGAGACCTGAGAGAAAGGTCCGTTGACGCCGACTCTACCCGCATCAAGTTCGATCTCGTATCTAACGTTTTTGTGATTCCAGTCGCATCCTCTCCCCGCTCCCGTCCGCTCCAACCCCGCCGCACAGCCGCGCCCACTTGCTGAACGACTCTCAGCACCAGCTCCTCGCCCGCTCCCTGACTTCAAGAAGAAGTCAACCGAAGAAGTCGTCGGGATTCTAGAGAAGAAGGTTAGCGCCACCATCGAGCGCTACCAAGCGATCTTCGACAAGAAGTACCTCTTCGAGTCGCTCCTCGGAGACTCCCAGCGCGCTCTCCACCGCTTCGCAGACCAGCTCAACTGGGTCAGCGACAACTTCGACAAGGCCAACCAGTGGTCTAAGCAGCAGCGAGACAGCATCTCGTGGGCTTGCCGTTGCGTCGGCACAGTCGAATTCTCGATGCCGCAGGAACCGCTAGTCAAGCGGTACAGAAAGGTCACAAAGGACCTAACGAGCATAGCCAACGGGGGCTATTTGGACTGGATCGTTTTGTAGATTAGGTCGGCGTACCTAGCGTTTTTATTGCATACATCACTGGAATATCATATAAGTCAAGCATCACATTGTGGCTTCGTCTGAGCAAGTGCTAGACGACAATTTAGAAGCAGAAGCATCAGAAGAAGAAACACCCTACAACTGTAGAGGTCTTCAGCATTTATTCGACGTCACTGAACGAAGGGACTATCACTACCGGCCTGAAGAAACTGAATATAAGTTTTGGCCGTGTGACACAACAGTCTGTGCGAATAGGTGGTCTGGTCCATACATCAGAGACACAGGCTGGGGTATCCCAGTTGACCACTGGCAAGAAGACAATTCTTACTCTGTTTTCGCTTCTTTAAGCTTCTTTGAGGGTTCTGCACCTGAACCGCAACATCTTGCATCTATCCCAGAGTACGGGTCTCCGTCTATCCCCGGCTCTCGAGCACAATCCCCTTCTCCCATCGTTTCTCCAGTACATCTTTCTCCATCGTTTGCTCCTACTACTTTACCGTCAGATCTATCGAATCTCTTCGAAGAAGACGACGTAGAGGAGCTTCTAGCACCGTCTCAAGAAGAAGCAGAGGAAAGTCTATCGTCTGACCTCGCTTTTGTTCTTGAAAGTTTACCACCGCCCTCCGTTTCTGAAGAAGTCTCAGACTTCTTCGAATTTCATATTCTCACCGCCAACATGTCGGACATGAAGGCTGACAGTATCCCTGTCCTTAAAAAGTCTTCGGACTACAAGGTGTGGTCGAGCCAGATGCTCGGCTACCTAACGTTTATCGAGGCCGATGACGCCCTCCAAGCTGGTGACCTCACCAAGGCAGACTACAAGAAGGCTAACGCCCGCGCTAAGGGTGTGATCCTCATGCGCACGGATAACAGTTTCCACCACCTCCTCTATGAGAAGAGTGAGGATGGTGATGAGGTCATGAAATCGGCAAAGGACATGTGGGCGGCTCTCAAGTCGCATTTTGGTACCCCGGACGCAGCATATGTCTGGTCGCAGTTCTCGGCTCTCATCAAGTCGAGAGAAATGGACGACAACAAGCCAATGCAGGATCAGATTTCGAAGATCCAAACCGTACTCAAGGACATTGTCAACGGCGGCATTAAGCTGGATGAGCCAACTCAGGCTCTCCTCCTGATGTCAAAAATCCCGGAAAGCTACTCGACAATGGTGTCAGCCATCATGGCAACCACCGTTCTCAAGGAGCTGAAGATTGAGACCCTCGTGAGCAAAATTCTCTCCGAGGAATCTCTCCGCCGGTCCGGTATGGGACAGTCTGCTTCAAAGACTTCCCAGGTTAAAGTGCATCACGGTCAAGGTCCTTGCTCTCACTGCGGCAAGAAACACGGTTCGGACCAATGCTGGACCAAGTACCCGCACTTGCGCCCACAGAAGGCCACAGAGAAGGGCAAAGGGAAAGGCAAGGGTGGCAACGGCAAAGGCAACGGTAAAAAGGCGAACACGGTAGTCGTTCACACTACCACGGACGGTACAAAGGTCACTCAGTCCGGTTCGTCCTCGTCAAACGGTCAAGGTGCTTCGGTGGTGGAGGTCGAGGAGGTTAAGTACACTGCTTGTACGGACCCTTCATGTAGAGTCTGTCCCCCTCGAACTGCTGGTTCATTAGTTGCTTCATCTCTTGTTGTACATAATGGCGCGTCTGCTGACGCTGGATCTGCACAATTGAGCTCGTCGTTCTATTGCCCCGGTGTGAATAAGACTCATTCGCATCAATTCAAGCGCATTGCATGGCTCATGGATTCAGGTGCAAGTCAGACGGTCGTCAATTCTATGGAATACTTCTGGGATTACAAACCGTATACGGTTCCCGTCGTTTTTGGTACAGCAGGAAATGCTAAGATAGAAGCACTAGGATCTGGCACCATCAAAGGTTTAACAACAGTCGGCAAGGAGCGCATGATGATTACCATATCTAATGTCGCATACATTCCTCAGGCCTCTGGCTGTTTGTTTTCTACTGGTATTGTGGAGAAATCAGGACATACGCTCGTTCAAGGTTCAGGTCAGATGGTCATCTATGACCAACCGTTTATGCATGGCAAAGTTTCTGGCAATGTTGTGATGGAAGCACCGTACAACTTCCTAAACAACTTGTACTTTTCGTTTATGGACGTCCTGGACAGGAAAACGGCAGCACAGCTGTCTACCCCTTTTCGTACCTGGCATCGCCGGATGGGGCATCCGTCCAAGGAAGTTATTCGCCGATTACCTGATCATACCAAGGGTGTCGATCCAGTGGGGGTTGAGGATCAATCCCCTTGTGAAGGCTGTCAATGGGGCAAATCTCATCGTGCTCCATTCCCCGCGTCTTCCAAACGCGCTACAAAGCCTCTCGAGTTGGTTCACACTGACGAAGATGGTCCTATGCGTACTCAAGCAATCAACAGTGGATACCGGTACTTCATTACGTTCCTTGATGATTTTTCGAGTCTTGGACGTGCCTATTGCCTGCGTCATAAGTCTGAATCGATCCAAGCGTTCGAGGACTTTAAGGCATGGGCTGAGAATGTTACTGGTTATAAACTCATCAATGTACGCTCGGATCGAGGGGGGGAATACACATCTGACGCTTTCACGGCCCGTCTGAAATCCTATGGGATTGTTCATCAGAAGATGGTTGCGCACTCGCCTCAGCAGAATGGGCGAGCTGAACGCTGGAATCGCACGATCATGGAGAAGGCTATGGCAATGCTGCATCATGCAGGCCTAAGCCACGGTTTTTGGCAGCTAGCGGTTGAATCTGCAGTCCATATTTACAATCGCCAGCCTATGCGACGCCTTAAGTGGCAATGCCCGATAACTCTCTGGGATGGCACGGTCCCAGATATCTCATACTTTAGAGTATTCGGTTGCAAGGCATTCGTGCATGTGCCAAAGGAACGAAGACAAGGGAAACTCGACAAAAAGGCAATCGAGATGATCTTCGTTGGATATGAGCAAGGCTCCAAGGGCTACAAGTTCTGGGATGCCTCCAGTCGACGGATCGTTGTGTCTCGTGATGTGACCTTCGATGAAGATTCCTTTCCGGCACGTAAGGATTTGGCTAACCCGAAGACTCTGGGTCCGCCATTATTCGATCCTGTAGACTCTGATTCTGAGGATGATGACGAGGAACAGATCGAAATTCCACTTCCTCTACCGGTAGAGAGCGAAGATGTTTATGAGGACATCGACGAACCGGAACCAGTGGGAGAACCTGAGAGAGAGCTCCCTGAACCTGCAGAACGTCCTCAACCTGTTCAACCTCCTCAGCCAGTATATACTCGCCCTCGTCGAGAGAATGCTGGGAGGAACCCAAACAGGAACAAGGACAACGTTTATGGTGATGAGCCTCCGGCTCGGATCGACCGACGGACTGATACTCATGGAGATCAGCGAGCGGAAGCGTTTATGATACTGCAGGCTCTCAAGGAAGCCAATTACTCTGAATCGGTTCCTACCTCGCGTTCAGACGCAAGGAAATCCCCTGAGTGGGACCACTGGCATGCTGCCGAAGGCTCTGAAATGAAGTCTCATGAGCAGAACGGCACCTGGATCTTGGTTCCCCGTCCCAAGAACAGGAAGATAGTCAAGAACAGATGGGTGTATGCGCGAAAGCATGATGGTCGGTACAAGGCCCGGTTAGTAGCCAAAGGCTTCACTCAAGTCTGGGGTGAAGACTACCACGAGACATTCTCTCCAGTCGCTCGTTTTGAGTCTTTGAGATACATGTTTGCGCATGCCGCACTCGAAGATTGGGAGATGGACTCGATGGATGTCAAGACAGCTTTCCTCAACGGAGAACTCGATGAGGAAATCTACATGGAACAACCTGAAGGCTGGGAAGTTCCAGGCAAGGAGGATTGGGTCTGCCTCCTCAAGAAGGCCATCTATGGTCTTAAGCAAGCGTCACGTCAATGGAACGCTAAGATCCACCGAACTCTTCTAAACCAAGGGTTCATACGGACATATTCGGATGCAGGAGTTTATGTTTACTCCAGTAAAACCAACGGTCAAGTCTGCTATGTAGTCCTCTATGTAGACGACTTATTGCTCCTTGGAGATTCTAAACCGTTCATTGAACAAATAAAGAATCATCTCAAGAAGGAGTACCAGATGACCGATCTTGGACCAGTAGAGCGTTTCTTAGGACTCAGGATTCGTCGTGATCGTCAAAAGCGACAGATCCTAGTTGATCAATCTGAATACGTTCAGACCGTTTTGGAGAGGTTCCAAATGTCTAATTGCAAACCTGCAAAGACACCTCTACCTGCTGGTTCAGTTTTGGAGAAAAACACGGAAACTGCAACGGATGCATTCCGTACAGAGTACCAGAGCGTCATTGGTAGCATCATGTATGCTATGCTCGGTACACGGCCTGATCTCGCTTTTTCCATAACGAGACTCGCCAAGTTTGCCTCGAACCCGTCGAAGCATCACATGCGCCTCGCACAATATGTCTTGCGCTACCTAAGGGGAACAAAGGACTATGCGCTTTGTTACGACGGTGATTCCAACTCCGGGTTAATTGCCTATTCAGACTCGGACTGGGCAGAAGATCACGATGATAGGCACTCCACAAGCGGCTTTGTGTTCCTCATGGCCAATTGTGTCGTTTCTTGGGTTTCCAGACGCCAACCCACTGTTTCCCTCTCTTCAACAGAAGCAGAGTATAAAGCAGCCTCTGATGCATGTCGTCAAATGGCTTGGCTTAGGAACTTCGGACAGGAGCTTGGTGACAACATGACTGCTCCCACTCCTTTGTGTCTGGACAATCAAGGAAGCATTTTCCTTGCGGTTAATCCTGCCGTGGACCGCCGCACAAAACACATCGAAATACGGTATCACTTCATTCGAGAATTCTACGAGAAGGGTGAAACCGATATCTTCTTTGTTGCGAGCGAAGACCAGCTTGCAGATGCGTTGACCAAGAACGTTCCACTCTCTGGAATAGAGAAACTTCGAACGTCAACTGGCATGGTCATAGCGTCTTGAACAAGTGGGAGTGTTGAACTTCTACCATTTCAGGCGTTATCTTATCAGGCTTGTCTGGTATGGACTTGTATTATGTTCTGCAACGCTACGTACCGTATTGTACGCTTACTCTCTTTCGCTCTTTATCTTATCTATAGGACTCGATTATCTCTCGTCCTATCTCAGTAGATTAGATACCGGACATCCGGGCCTCCGCTCCTTAAGCATATGATATTACCGGTTACCTGGAGTTCCGGATTCCGTCTTACTAACGATGACTCACGTAGATTACGCTTATGACTCATCATGACTCGACCATCAGGTGATGGTCTCACACATGTATATATACTGGGCTGGATACGCCCTCTAATGTATCGTTCCTTCCTCTGCTTTCCTGTGTGCCTAACAGGACTCCCTCAGCAGATTCCCTCAAGAGGTTCGTTCTCCTGCCTTTATAGCCACTTCCAATTCACTCCTTCAACAA